>JAWRVZ010001528.1:0-23939 GCA_037043235.1 Rhodeus uyekii
CACTACTCTGCTTTAAAACACCCCAGATGGGACTTGAACCCACAATCCCTGGCTTAGGAGGCCAGTGCCTTATCCATTAGGCCACTGGGGCTGAAAAAGACCAATTTTCAAGCTCTGCAATTCCTTGATCTTCAATAACAACATAGGCATTGGCTTTGGCATTTGAACAAGAACAAGGACACAAAGTAATCCAGATGAAGAACTATATAATGTTCTCTTATGTCATGAATGAGATCGTTTGTGAACAACAAAAAGTTATAATATATGGAGAGATACTTCTTTAGCAGGAAAAGAGCATGTATCTAACAAAGAACATATTAGGTGAGGGTGGTTTTAAGCCATCAAGCTGTGAGAAATTGGCCCTTCACACATCCTCTTCACTACTCTGCTTTAAAACAGCCCAGATGGGACTTGAACCCACAATCCCTGGCTTAGGAGGCCAGTGCCTTATCCATTAGGCCACTGGGGCTGAAGAAGACCAATTTTCAAGCTCTGCAATTCCTTGATCTTCAATAACAACATAGGCATTGGCTTTGGCATTTGAACAAGAACAAGGACACAAAGTAATCCAGATGAAGAACTACTTCTTACCACCTTGCATCTCTGCTTGCCATAGACAACCTCCAATTCACTGATGTTTTCAAAAGCACTTGTGTTGGGACAGAGATAATGTTCTCTTATGTCATGAATGAGATCGTTTGTGAACAACAAAAGTTCTCATATATAGAGAGATACTTCTTTAGCAGGAAAAGAGCATGTATCTAACAAAGAACATATTAGGTGAGGACGGTTATAAGCCATCGCCCTGTGAGAAATTGGCTCAGGAGGCCAATGCCTCATCCATTAGGCCACAGGGGCTGAAAAAGACCAATTTTCAAGCTCTGCAATTCCTTGATCTTCAATAACAACATAGGCATTGGCTTTGGCATTTGAACAAGAACAAGGACACAAAGTAATCCAGATGAAGAGCTAGATAATGTTCTCTTATGTCATGAATGAGATCGTTTGTGAACAGCAAAAAGTTCTAATATATGGAGAGATACTTCTTTAGCAGGAAAAGAGCATGTATCTAAAGGAGAACATATTAGGTGAGGATGGTTTTAAGCCATTGCGCTGTGAGAAATGGGCCATTCACACATCCTCTTCGCCGCTCTACTTGTTCCTCAACAAAAAACAAACAAACAAGGGAATTGGCAGTTGACCAAGAACAAGGCACAAAGTAATCCAAATGAAGAACTACTTCTCCTTTCCACCTTGCATCTCTGCTTGCCATAGACAACCTCCAATTCACTGATGTTTTCAATAGCACTTGTGTTGGGACAGAGATAATGTTCTCTTATTTCATGAATGAGATCGTTTGTGAACAACAAAAAGTTCTAATATATGGAGAGATACTTCTTTAGCAGGAAAAGAGCATGTATCTAACAAAAAACATATTAGGTGAGGATGGTTTTAAGCCATCAAGCTGTGAGAAATTGGCCCTTCACACATCCTCTTCACTACTCTGCTTTAAAACAGCCCAGATGGGACTTGAACCCACAATCCCTGGCTTAGGAGGCCAGTGCCTTATCCATTAGGCCACTGGGGCTGAAAAAGACCAATTTTCAAGCTCTCCAATTCCTTGATCTTCAATAACAACAGAAGCATTGGCATTTGAACAAGAACAAAGACACAAAGTAATTCAGATGAAGAACTACTTCTTTCCACCTTGCATCTCTGCTTGCCATAGACAACCTCCAATTCACTGATGTTTTCAAAAGCACTTGTGTTGGGACAGAGATAATGTTCTCTTATGTCATGAATGAGATCGTTTGTGAACAACAAAAAGTTCTAATATATGGAGAGATACTTCTTTAGCAGGAAAAGAGCATGTATCTAACAAAGAACATATTAGGTAAGGATGGTTTTACGCCATCGCCCTGTGAGAAATTGGCTCAGGAGGCCAGTGCCTCATCCATTAGGCCACAGGGGCTGAAAAAGACCAATTTTCAAGCTCTGCAATTCCTTGATCTTCAATAACAACATAGGCATTGGCTTTGGCATTTGAACAAGAACAAGGACACAAAGTAATCCAGATGAAGAAATACTTCTTACCACCTTGCATCTCTGCTTGCCATAGACAACCTCCAATTCACTGATGTTTTCAAAAGCACTTGTGTTGGGACAGAGATAATGTTCTCTTATGTCATGAATGAGATCGTTTGTGAACAACAAAAAGTTCTAATATATGGAGAGATACTTCTTTAGCAGGAAAAGAGCATGTATCTAACAAAGAACATATTAGGTAAGGATGGTTTTACGCCATCGCCCTGTGAGAAATTGGCTCAGGAGGCCAGTGCCTCATCCATTAGGCCACAGGGGCTGAAAAAGACCAATTTTCAAGCTCTCCAATTCCTTGATCTTCAATAACAACAGAAGCATTGGCATTTGAACAAGAACAAAGACACAAAGTAATTCAGATGAAGAACTACTTCTTTCCACCTTGCATCTCTGCTTGCCATAGACAACCTCCAAATCACTGATGTTTTCAAAAGCACTTGTGTTGGGACAGAGATAATGTTCTCTTATGTCATGAATGAGATCGTTTGTGAAAAACAAAAAGTTCTAATATATGGAGAGATACTTCTTTAGCAGGACATATTAGGACATATTAGGAAAGAACATATTAGGTAAGGATGGTTTTACGCCATCGCCCTGTGAGAAATTGGCTCAGGAGGCCAGTGCCTCATCCATTAGGCCACAGGGGCTGAAAAAGACCAATTTTCAAGCTCTGCAATTCCTTGATCTTCAATAACAACATAGGCATTGGCTTTGGCATTTGAACAAGAACAAGGACACAAAGTAATCCAGATGAAGAAATACTTCTTACCACCTTGCATCTCTGCTTGCCATAGACAACCTCCAATTCACTGATGTTTTCAAAAATACTTGTGTTGGGACAGAGATAATGTTCTCTTATGTCATGAATGAGATTGTTTGTGAACAACAAAAAGTTCTAATATATAGAGAGATACTTCTTTAGCAGGAAAAGAGCATGTATCTAACAAAGAACATATTAGGTGAGGACGGTTTTAAGCCATCACCCTGTGAGAAATTGGCTCAGGAGGCCAATGCCTCATCCATTAGGCCACAGGGGCTGAAAAAGACCAATTTTCAAGCTCTGCAATTCCTTGACCTTCAATAACAACATAGGCATTGGCTTTGGCATTTGAACAAGAACAAGGACACAAAGTAATCCAGATGAAGAAATACTTCTTACCACCTTGCATCTCTGCTTGCCATAGACAACCTCCAATTCACTGATGTTTTCAAAAGCACTTGTGTTGGGACAGAGATAATGTTCTCTTATGTCATGAATGAGATCGTTTGTGAACAACAAAAAGTTCTAATATATGGAGAGATACTTCTTTAGCAGGAAAAGAGCATGTATCTAACAAAGAACATATTAGGTAAGGATGGTTTTACGCCATCGCCCTGTGAGAAATTGGCTCAGGAGGCCAGTGCCTCATCCATTAGGCCACAGGGGCTGAAAAAGACCAATTTTCAAGCTCTCCAATTCCTTGATCTTCAATAACAACAGAAGCATTGGCATTTGAACAAGAACAAAGACACAAAGTAATTCAGATGAAGAACTACTTCTTTCCACCTTGCATCTCTGCTTGCCATAGACAACCTCCAAATCACTGATGTTTTCAAAAGCACTTGTGTTGGGACAGAGATAATGTTCTCTTATGTCATGAATGAGATCGTTTGTGAAAAACAAAAAGTTCTAATATATGGAGAGATACTTCTTTAGCAGGACATATTAGGACATATTAGGAAAGAACATATTAGGTAAGGATGGTTTTACGCCATCGCCCTGTGAGAAATTGGCTCAGGAGGCCAGTGCCTCATCCATTAGGCCACAGGGGCTGAAAAAGACCAATTTTCAAGCTCTGCAATTCCTTGATCTTCAATAACAACATAGGCATTGGCTTTGGCATTTGAACAAGAACAAGGACACAAAGTAATCCAGATGAAGAAATACTTCTTACCACCTTGCATCTCTGCTTGCCATAGACAACCTCCAATTCACTGATGTTTTCAAAAATACTTGTGTTGGGACAGAGATAATGTTCTCTTATGTCATGAATGAGATTGTTTGTGAACAACAAAAAGTTCTAATATATAGAGAGATACTTCTTTAGCAGGAAAAGAGCATGTATCTAACAAAGAACATATTAGGTGAGGACGGTTTTAAGCCATCACCCTGTGAGAAATTGGCTCAGGAGGCCAATGCCTCATCCATTAGGCCACAGGGGCTGAAAAAGACCAATTTTCAAGCTCTGCAATTCCTTGACCTTCAATAACAACATAGGCATTGGCTTTGGCATTTGAACAAGAACAAGGACACAAAGTAATCCAGATGAAGAAATACTTCTTACCACCTTGCATCTCTGCTTGCCATAGACAACCTCCAATTCACTGATGTTTTCAAAAGCACTTGTGTTGGGACAGAGATAATGTTCTCTTATGTCATGAATGAGATCGTTTGTGAACAACAAAAAGTTCTAATATATGGAGAGATACTTCTTTAGCAGGAAAAGAGCATGTATCTAACAAAGAACATATTAGGTAAGGATGGTTTTACGCCATCGCCCTGTGAGAAATTGGCTCAGGAGGCCAGTGCCTCATCCATTAGGCCACAGGGGCTGAAAAAGACCAATTTTCAAGCTCTCCAATTCCTTGATCTTCAATAACAACAGAAGCATTGGCATTTGAACAAGAACAAAGACACAAAGTAATTCAGATGAAGAACTACTTCTTTCCACCTTGCATCTCTGCTTGCCATAGACAACCTCCAAATCACTGATGTTTTCAAAAGCACTTGTGTTGGGACAGAGATAATGTTCTCTTATGTCATGAATGAGATCGTTTGTGAAAAACAAAAAGTTCTAATATATGGAGAGATACTTCTTTAGCAGGACATATTAGGACATATTAGGAAAGAACATATTAGGTAAGGATGGTTTTACGCCATCGCCCTGTGAGAAATTGGCTCAGGAGGCCAGTGCCTCATCCATTAGGCCACAGGGGCTGAAAAAGACCAATTTTCAAGCTCTGCAATTCCTTGATCTTCAATAACAACATAGGCATTGGCTTTGGCATTTGAACAAGAACAAGGACACAAAGTAATCCAGATGAAGAAATACTTCTTACCACCTTGCATCTCTGCTTGCCATAGACAACCTCCAATTCACTGATGTTTTCAAAAATACTTGTGTTGGGACAGAGATAATGTTCTCTTATGTCATGAATGAGATTGTTTGTGAACAACAAAAAGTTCTAATATATAGAGAGATACTTCTTTAGCAGGAAAAGAGCATGTATCTAACAAAGAACATATTAGGTGAGGACGGTTTTAAGCCATCACCCTGTGAGAAATTGGCTCAGGAGGCCAATGCCTCATCCATTAGGCCACAGGGGCTGAAAAAGACCAATTTTCAAGCTCTGCAATTCCTTGACCTTCAATAACAACATAGGCATTGGCTTTGGCATTTGAACAAGAACAAGGACACAAAGTAATCCAGATGAAGAGCTAGATAATGTTCTCTTATGTCATGAATGAGATCGTTTGTGAACAACAAAAAGTTCTAATATATAGAGAGATACTTCTTTAGCAGGAAAAGAGCATGTATCTAACAAAGAACATATTAGGTGAGGATGGTTTTAAGCCATCAACCTGTGAGAAATTGGCCCTTCACACATCCTCTTCACTACTCTGCTTTAAAACAGCCCAGATGGGACTTGAACCCACAATCCCTGGCTTAGGAGGCCAGTGCCTTATCCATTAGGCCACTGGGGCTGAAGAACACCAATTTTCAAGCTCTGCAATTCCTTGATCTTCAATAACAACATAGGCATTGGCTTTGGCATTTGAACAAGAACAAGGACACAAAGTAATCCAGATGAAGAACTAGATAATGTTCTCTTATGTCATGAATGAGATCATTTGTGAACAACAAAAAGTTCTAATATATGGAGAGATACTTCTTTAGCAGGAAAAGAGCATGTATCTAACAAAGGACATATTAGGTGAGGACGGTTTTGAGCCATCACCCTGTGAGAAATTGGCCCTTCACACATCCTCTTCACTACTCTGCTTTAAAACACCCCAGATGGGACTTGAACCCACAATCCCTGGCTTAGGAGGCCAGTGCCTTATCCATTAGGCCACTGGGGCTGAAGAACACCAATTTTCAAGCTCTGCAATTCCTTGATCTTCAATACCAACATAGGCATTGGCTTTGGCATTTGAACAAGAACAAGGACACAAAGTAATCCAGATGAAGAACTACTTCTTTCCACCTTGCATCTCTGCTTGCCATAGACAACCTCCAATTCACTGATCTTTTCAAAAGCACTTGTGTTGGGACAGAGATAATGTTCTCTTATGTCATGAATGAGATCGTTTGTGAAAAACAAAAAGTTCTAATATATGGAGAGATACTTCTTTAGCAGGAAAAGAGCATGTATCTAACAAAGAACATATTAGGTAAGGATGGTTTTACGCCATCGCCCTGTGAGAAATTGGCTTAGGAGGCCAGTGCCTTATCCATTAGGCCACTGGGGCTGAAGAACACCAATTTTCAAGTTCTCCAATTCTTTGATCTACCATAACAACAGAAGCATTGGCATTTGAACAAGAACAAGGACACAAAGTAATCCAGATGAAGAGCTAGATAATGTTCTCTTATGTCATGAATGAGATCGTTTGTGAACAGCAAAAAGTTCTAATATATGGAGAGATACTTCTTTAGCAGGAAAAGAGCATGTATCTAAAGGAGAACATATTAGGTGAGGATGGTTTTAAGCCATTGCGCTGTGAGAAATGGGCCATTCACACATCCTCTTCGCCGCTCTACTTGTTCCTCAACAAAAAACAAACAAACAAGGGAATTGGCATTTGACCAAGAACAAGGCACAAAGTAATCCAAATGAAGAACTACTTCTCCTTTCCACCTTGCATCTCTGCTTGCCATAGACAACCTCCAATTCACTGATGTTTTCAATAGCACTTGTGTTGGGACAGAGATAATGTTCTCTTATTTCATGAATGAGATCGTTTGTGAACAACAAAAAGTTCTAATATATGGAGAGATACTTCTTTAGCAGGAAAAGAGCATGTATCTAACAAAGAACATATTAGGTGAGGATGGTTTTAAGCCATCAACCTGTGAGAAATTGGCCCTTCACACATCCTCTTCACTACTCTGCTTTAAAACAGCCCAGATGGGACTTGAACCCACAATCCCTGGCTTAGGAGGCCAGTGCCTTATCCATTAGGCCACTGGGGCTGAAGAACACCAATTTTCAAGCTCTGCAATTACTTGATCTTCAATAACAACATAGGCATTGGCTTTGGCATTTGAACAAGAACAAGGACACAAAGTAATCCAGATGAAGAACTAGATAATGTTCTCTTATGTCATGAATGAGATCGTTTGTGAACAACAAAAAGTTCTAATATATGGAGAGATACTTCTTTAGCAGGAAAAGAGCATGTATCTAACAAAGGACATATTAGGTGAGGACGGTTTTGAGCCATCACCCTGTGAGAAATTGGCCCTTCACACATCCTCTTCACTACTCTGCTTTAAAACACCCCAGATGGGATTTGAACCCACAATCCCTGGCTTAGGAGGCCAGTGCCTTATCCATTAGGCCACTGGGGCTGAAGAACACCAATTTTCAAGCTCTGCAATTCCTTGATCTTCAATACCAACATAGGCATTGGCTTTGGCATTTGAACAAGAACAAGGACACAAAGTAATCCAGATGAAGAACTACTTCTTTCCACCTTGCATCTCTGCTTGCCATAGACAACCTCCAATTCACTGATCTTTTCAAAAGCACTTGTGTTGGGACAGAGATAATGTTCTCTTATGTCATGAATGAGATCGTTTGTGAAAAACAAAAAGTTCTAATATATGGAGAGATACTTCTTTAGCAGGAAAAGAGCATGTATCTAACAAAGAACATATTAGGTAAGGATGGTTTTACGCCATCGCCCTGTGAGAAATTGGCTTAGGAGGCCAGTGCCTTATCCATTAGGCCACTGGGGCTGAAGAACACCAATTTTCAAGTTCTCCAATTCTTTGATCTACCATAACAACAGAAGCATTGGCATTTGAACAAGAACAAGGACACAAAGTAAACCATATGAAGAACTACTTCTTACCACCTTGCATCTCTGCTTGCCATAGACAACTGGGGCTGAAGAAGACCAATTTTCAAGCGCTGCAATTCCTTGATCTTCAATAACAACATAGGCATTGGCTTTGGCATTTGAACAAGAACAAGGACACAAAGTAATCCAGATGAAGAACTACTTCTTACCACCTTGCATCTCTGCTTGCCATAGACAACCTCCAATTCACTGATGTTTTCAAAAGCACTTGTGTTGGGACAGAGATAATGTTCTCTTATGTCATGAATGAGATTGTTTGTGAACAACAAAAAGTTCTAATATATAGAGAGATACTTCTTTAGCAGGAAAAGAGCATGTATCTAACAAAGAACATATTAGGTGAGGACGGTTTTAAGCCATCACCCTGTGAGAAATTGGCTCAGGAGGCCAATGCCTCATCCATTAGGCCACAGGGGCTGAAAAAGACTAATTTTCAAGCTCTGCAATTCCTTGATCTTCAATAACAACATAGGCATTGGCTTTGGCATTTGAACAAGAACAAGGACACAAAGTAATCCAGATGAAGAACTAGATAATGTTCTCTTATGTCATGAATGAGATCGTTTGTGAACAACAAAAAGTTCTAATATATGGAGAGATACTTCTTTAGCAGGAAAAGAGCATGTATCTAACGAAGAACATATTAGGTGAGGACGGTTTTGAGCCATCGCCCTGTGAGAAATTGGCCCTTCACACATCCTCTTCACTACTCTGCTTTAAAACACCCCAGATGGGACTTGAACCCACAATCCCTGGCTTAGGAGGCCAGTGCCTTATCCATTAGGCCACTGGGGCTGAAGAAGACAAATTTTCAAGCTCTGCAATTCCTTGATCTTCAATAACAACATAGGCATTGGCTTTGGCATTTGAACAAGAACAAGGACACAAAGTAATCCAGATGAAGAACTACTTCTTACCACCTTGCATCTCTGCTTGCCATAGACAACCTCCAATTCACTGATGTTTTCAAAAGCACTTGTGTTGGGACAGAGATAATGTTCTCTTATGTCATGAATGAGATCGTTTGTGAACAACAAAAGTTCTAATATATAGAGAGATACTTCTTTAGCAGGAAAAGAGCATGTATCTAACAAAGAACATATTAGGTGAGGACGGTTATAAGCCATCGCCCTGTGAGAAATTGGCTCAGGAGGCCAATGCCTCATCCATTAGGCCACAGGGGCTGAAAAAGACCAATTTTCAAGCTCTGCAATTCCTTGATCTTCAATAACAACATAGGCATTGGCTTTGGCATTTGAACAAGAACAAGGACACAAAGTAATCCAGATGAAGAGCTAGATAATGTTCTCTTATGTCATGAATGAGATCGTTTGTGAACAGCAAAAAGTTCTAATATATGGAGAGATACTTCTTTAGCAGGAAAAGAGCATGTATCTAAAGGAGAACATATTAGCTGAGGATGGTTTTAAGCCATTGCGCTGTGAGAAATGGGCCATTCACACATCCTCTTCGCCGCTCTACTTGTTCCTCAACAAAAAACAAACAAACAAGGGAATTGGCATTTGACCAAGAACAAGGCACAAAGTAATCCAAATGAAGAACTACTTCTCCTTTCCACCTTGCATCTCTGCTTGCCATAGACAACCTCCAATTCACTGATGTTTTCAATAGCACTTGTGTTGGGACAGAGATAATGTTCTCTTATTTCATGAATGAGATCGTTTTGAACAACAAAAAGTTCTAATATATGGAGAGATACTTCTTTAGCAGGAAAAGAGCATGTATCTAACAAAGAACATATTAGGTGAGGATGGTTTTAAGCCATCAACCTGTGAGAAATTGGCCCTTCACACATCCTCTTCACTACTCTGCTTTAAAACAGCCCAGATGGGACTTGAACCCACAATCCCTGGCTTAGGAGGCCAGTGCCTTATCCATTAGGCCACTGGGGCTGAAAAAGACCAATTTTCAAGCTCTGCAATTCCTTGATCTTCAATAACAACATAGGCATTGGCTTTGGCATTTGAACAAGAACAAGGACACAAAGTAATCCAGATGAAGAACTACTTCTTTCCACCTTGCATCTCTGCTTGCCATAGACAACCTCCAATTCACTGATCTTTTTAAAAGCACTTGTGTTGGGACAGAGATAATGTTCACTTATGTCATGAATGAGATTGTTTGTGAAAAACAAAAAGTTCTAATATATGGAGAGATACTTCTTTAGCAGGAAAAGAGCATGTATCTAACAAAGAACATATTAGGTAAGGATGGTTTTACGCCATCGCCCTGTGAGAAATTGGCTCAGGAGGCCAGTGCCTCATCCATTAGGCCACTGGGGCTGAAGAAGACCAATTTTCAAGCTCTGCAATTACTTGATCTTCAATAACAACATAGGCATTGGCTTTGGCATTTGAACAAGAACAAGGACTCAAAGTAATCCAGATGAAGAACTAGATAATGTTCTCTTATGTCATGAATGAGATCGTTTGTGAACAACAAAAAGTTCTAATATATGGAGAGATACTTCTTTAGCAGGAAAAGAGCATGTATCTAACGAAGAACATATTAGGTGAGGACGGTTTTGAGCCATCGCCCTGTGAGAAATTGGCCCTTCACACATCCTCTTCACTACTCTGCTTTAAAACACCCCAGATGGGACTTGAACCCACAATCCCTGGCTTAGGAGGCCAGTGCCTTATCCATTAGGCCAATGGGGCTGAAGAACACCAATTTTCAAGCTCTGCAATTCCTTGATCTTCAATAACAACATAGGCATTGGCTTTGGCATTTGAACAAGAACAAGGACACAAAGTAATCCAGATGAAGAACTACTTCTTTCCACCTTGCATCTCTGCTTGCCATAGACAACCTCCAATTCACTGATCTTTTCAAAAGCACTTGTGTTGGGACAGAGATAATGTTCTCTTATGTCATGAATGAGATCGTTTGTGAAAAACAAAAAGTTCTAATATATGGAGAGATACTTCTTTAGCAGGAAAAGAGCATGTATCTAACAAAGAACATATTAGGTAAGGATGGTTTTACGCCATCGCCCTGTGAGAAATTGGCTTAGGAGGCCAGTGCCTTATCCATTAGGCCACTGGGGCTGAAGAACACCAATTTTCAAGTTCTCCAATTCTTTGATCTACCATAACAACAGAAGCATTGGCATTTGAACAAGAACAAGGACACAAAGTAATCCAGATGAAGAGCTAGATAATGTTCTCTTATGTCATGAATGAGATCGTTTGTGAACAGCAAAAAGTTCTAATATATGGAGAGATACTTCTTTAGCAGGAAAAGAGCATGTATCTAAAGGAGAACATATTAGGTGAGGATGGTTTTAAGCCATTGCGCTGTGAGAAATGGGCCATTCACACATCCTCTTCGCCGCTCTACTTGTTCCTCAACAAAAAACAAACAAACAAGGGAATTGGCAGTTGACCAAGAACAAGGCACAAAGTAATCCAAATGAAGAACTACTTCTCCTTTCCACCTTGCATCTCTGCTTGCCATAGACAACCTCCAATTCACTGATGTTTTCAATAGCACTTGTGTTGGGACAGAGATAATGTTCTCTTATTTCATGAATGAGATCGTTTGTGAACAACAAAAAGTTCTAATATATGGAGAGATACTTCTTTAGCAGGAAAAGAGCATGTATCTAACAAAGAACATATTAGGTGAGGATGGTTTTAAGCCATCAACCTGTGAGAAATTGGCCCTTCACACATCCTCTTCACTACTCTGCTTTAAAACAGCCCAGATGGGACTTGAACCCACAATCCCTGGCTTAGGAGGCCAGTGCCTTATCCATTAGGCCACTGGGGCTGAAGAACACCAATTTTCAAGCTCTGCAATTCCTTGATCTTCAATAACAACATAGGCATTGGCTTTGGCATTTGAACAAGAACAAGGACACAAAGTAATCCAGATGAAGAACTACTTCTTTCCACCTTGCATCTCTGCTTGCCATAGACAACCTCCAATTCACTGATCTTTTTAAAAGCACTTGTGTTGGGACAGAGATAATGTTCTCTTATGTCATGAATGAGATCGTTTGTGAACAACAAAAAGTTCTAATATATGGAGAGATACTTCTTTAGCAGGAAAAGAGCATGTATCTAACAAAGAACATATTAGGTAAGGATGGTTTTACGCCATCGCCCTGTGAGAAATTGGCTCAGGAGGCCATTGCCTCATCCATTAGGCCACTGGGGCTGAAGAAGACCAATTTTCAAGCTCTGCAATTCCTTGATCTTCAATAACAACATAGGCATTGGCTTTGGCATTTGAACAAGAACAAGGACACAAAGTAATCCAGATGAAGAACTAGATAATGTTCTCTTATGTCATGAATGAGATCGTTTGTGAACAACAAAAAGTTCTAATATATGGAGAGATACTTCTTTAGCAGGAAAAGAGCATGTATCTAACGAAGAACATATTAGGTGAGGACGGTTTTTAACCATCGCCCTGTGAGAAATTGGCCCTTCACACATCCTCTTCACTACTCTGCTTTAAAACACCCCAGATGGGACTTGAACCCACAATCCCTGGCTTAGGAGGGCAGTGCCTTATCCATTAGGCCACTGGGGCTGAAGAGCACCAATTTTCAAGTTCTCCGATTCCTTGATCTTCAATAACAACAGAAGCATTGGCATTTGAACAAGAACAAAGACACTAAGTAATTCAGATGAAGAACTACTTCTTTCCACCTTGCATCTCTGCTTGCCATAGACAACCTCCAATTCACTGATGTTTTCAAAAGCACTTGTGTTGGGACAGAGATAATGTTCTCTTATGTCATGAATGAGATCGTTTGTGAAAAACAAAAAGTTCTAATATATGGAGAGATACTTCTTTAGCAGGAAAAGAGCATGTATCTAAAGGAGAACATATTAGGTGAGGATGGTTTTAAGCCATTGCGCTGTGAGAAATGGGCCATTCACACATCCTCTTCGCCACTCTACTTGTTCCTCAACAAAAAACAAACAAACAAGGGAATTGGCATTTGACCAAGAACAAGGCACAAAGTAATCCAAATGAAGAACTACTTCTCCTTACCACCTTGCATCTCTGCTTGCCATAGACAACCTCCAATTCACTGATGTTTTCAATAGCACTTGTGTTGGGACAGAGATAATGTTCTCTTATGTCATGAATGAGATCGTTTGTGAACAACAAAAAGTTCTAATATATGGAGAGATACTTCTTTAGCAGGAAAAGAGCATGTACCTAACAAAGAACATTAGGTGAGGACGGTTTTGAGCCATCGCCCTGTGAGAAATTGGCCCTTCACACATCCTCTTCACTACTCTGCTTTAAAACACCCCAGATGGGACTTGAACCCACAATCCCTGGCTTAGGAGGCCAGTGCCTTATCCATTAGGCCACTGGGGCTGAAGAGCACCAATTTTCAAGTTCTCCAATTCCTTGATCTTCAATAACAACAGAAGCATTGGCATTTGAACAAGAACAAAGACACAAAGTAATTCAGATGAAGAACTACTTCTTTCCACCTTGCATCTCTGCTTGCCATAGACAACCTCCAATTCACTGATGTTTTCAAAAGCACTTGTGTTGGGACAGAGATAATGTTCTCTTATGTCATGAATGAGATCGTTTGTGAAAAACAAAAAGTTCTAATATATGGAGAGATACTTCTTTAGCAGGAAAAGAGCATGTATCTAACAAAGAACATATTAGGTAAGGTCGGTTTTACGCCATCGGCCTGTGAGAAATTGGCTCAGGAGGCCAGTGTCTCATCCATTAGGCCACTGGGGCTGAAGAAGACCAATTTTCAAGCTCTGCAATTCCTTGATCTTCAATAACAACATAGGCATTGGCTTTGGCATTTGAACAAGAACAAGGACACAAAGTAATCCAGATGAAGAACTACTTCTTACCACCTTGCATCTCTGCTTGCCATAGACAACCTCCAATTCACTGATGTTTTCAAAAGCACTTGTGTTGGGACAGAGATAATGTTCTCTTATGTCATGAATGAGATTGTTTGTGAACAACAAAAAGTTCTAATATATGGAGAGATACTTCTTTAGCAGGAAAAGAGCATGTATCTAACTAAGAACATATTAAGTAAGGATGGTTTTAAGCCATCAACCTGTGAGAAATTGGCCCTTCACACATCCTCTTCACTACTCTGCTTTAAAACACCCCAGATGGGACTTGAACACACAATCCCTGGCTTAGGAGGCCAGTGCCTTATCCATTAGGCCACTGGGGCTGAAAAAGACCAATTTTCAAGCTCTGCAATTCCTTGATCTTCAATAACAACAGAAGCATTGGCATTTGAACAAGAACAAAGACACAAAGTAATTCAGATGAAGAACTACTTCTTTCCACCTTGCATCTCTGCTTGCCATAGACAACCTCCAATTCACTGATGTTTTCAAAAGCACTTGTGTTGGGACAGAGATAATGTTCTCTTATGTCATGAATGAGATCGTTTGTGAAAAACAAAAAGTTCTAATATATGGAGAGATACTTCTTTAGCAGGAAAAGAGCATGTATCTATGTTACACCCCGTCTAGGGAAAAGGGTGCAACATGAAAAACACAAAAGGTAATATTTCGAAAAAAGATAAATTTATTGTTTTTAAGGATGGGACATAAGATTCAGGAGCCGACAAGGCCAAAACAACAAACAAAAATTCCTTGTTTAAAAAAACCTCTTACTTAAACCCTAACCTCAAAGTAAAGAAAAGAAAATACAAATGTACAAACCTAACTCCCTAACCAAAAACAAAGATCAAACAACTACAATAAACAAAAATGGCGTCGGTCTCCCTACTTTCCCAAATAACAATAATAATAAGTATTTACAATATGTACAATCAGGCAACCAAACTTGAAAGGGCAATCCAAAATCAGTGTCAAACAGGCAAATTGGTCAAATCCAACAAACTCTTCAAATACACAAACTAATTCAAACAAAGACTCACAGTTTTCAACACTTAACAAATTCAAGTATCTAAACAATAACACAGCTTCCACAACACGCATCAAACAAACAACCTCTCTCCATTCTCCCCAAAATCTCTCCAGAGGAAGTGATGACATGCTTCTTTTAAAGGGCTATGCACCAATCAGGACAGAGCATTAATTGGTCTGTAGGAACCAATCAGCATGAGACACAAACACACAGAGATACTAACAGAAAAACAGAGAAATAATAATACAGAACCATAGGGTCGTAACACCCCCACACTTAAGAATAAACATGGTTACAAGTTTACAAATGACATCTGGACAAAGAATCTGCAATAACATTGTCAACACCTTTCTTGTACATAATGTTCAAATTAAAACTCTGACAAATGAGCGCCCAACGCATGAGTCTCTGGTTTTTGTTACACATTTGGTGTAGAAATGTAAGTGGGTTGTGATCAGTGTATACATCAATGGGTTGCGAACTGGAACCAACATAAACTTCAAAATGTTGTAGAGCTAACAAAAGAGCTAGTGCTTCTTTCTCTATGGTACTGTAGTTAACTTGATGACGATTGAACTTCTTAGAATAGAAACATACAGGATGATCGATTCCTTGGTCATCTTCTTGCAGCAGGACAGCACCGGCACCCGTACCACTGGCATCCACTTCAAGTTTAAAGGGTCTAGAGAAGTCAGGGGCAGTTAAAACAGGAGCACTGCACAACAAATTTTTCAAAGACTCAAAGGCAAGTTCACATTCAGAATTCCAGTCAAAGGTCACAGTTTTTCGTAGGTTATCTGTGAGAGGTTTTACAACATCAGCAAAATTTTTACAGAAACTTCTGTAGTAACCAGCCATTCCGAGAAATCGTCTAAGTTCTCTCTTAGACTTGGGCACAGGAAACTCAACAATTGTCTGAACTTTGGCTTCTAAAGGGCGAACAGTACCATGACCAACCTCCTTGCCTAGATATTTGACAGTAGCATGACAGAATTCACATTTGGCCAAATTAAGGGTAAGATTAGCAGCTTGAAACCTTGACAACACTTCTTCTAGGGTCTGCAAGTGATTACACCATGTATCCGAGTAACACACTACATCATCGAGGTAAGCCTCACAATTTTTAACATTGGCTAAAACGCGATTCATTAAACGCTGGAAGGTGGCTGGGGCGTTTTTAAGGCCAAAAGCTAAAACATTATATTGCAGAAAGGCGTCTGGGGTGGCAAAGGCTGAGATTTCAGAAGCACGTTCTGTAAGCGGCACCTGCCAATAACCTTTAAGCAAGTCTAATTTAGTTACAAACTTAGCGTTGCCAATGCGATCAATACAATCATCCATTCTGGGAAGCGGGTAGGAATCTGATTTAGTTAACTGATTGACCTTACGGTAATCAGTGCAAAAACGGGATGTTCCATCAGGTTTTGGAACTAATAAACAAGGGGAACACCATGGACTAGAGCTTGGGACAGCCAAACCATGTTCAATTAGGTACTGGGTTTCTTGTTTCATAAGCTCCCGTTTAACAGGATTGACACGATAAGCGTTTTGCTTAACAGGACGACGATCACCAACATCAATATCATGTTTCAACACATTAGTCACCGTAGGTACATCTGAGAAAAGTGTAGAATACTTGTTAACTAACTGTATAAGTTCATTTTGAGACGACATAGACAAATGTGAGAGTTTAGATCCAAGAGTTACAAGAGCTTCAGAGTTTTGCAAACGAGCACCAGAAAGACAAGCACTTCCTAAATGAAGACCGTCCATGCAGGGAGAGTACTCAGAAGGAACCACATCCACAGAAGTTACAACAGCAGGAGGAGACACTGGAGAACTGGCAGAATCTTTAGAGTCAGGACGAGAGACATACAGTTTAAGCATGTTTATGTGGCATACACGAGTTTTTCGCTTTCTTTCAGGAGTTTGCACTACATAGTCAGTGTCACTTAACCTCTCTTCAATCACATATGGCCCAGTAAACTTGGCTTGGAGAGCTGAACCAGACAAAGGCATCAAAACAAGAACTTGATCACCAACCTTGAATGAGCGTTGCACAGACTTTTTGTCATATCGGGATTTCATACGGGACTGGGAAGTTGCTAGGGCCTGTTGTGCTAACTGCCACACTGAATGTAAACGTTCACGAAAGGAACTAACATGATCTAGCACATTCTTAGAGGTAACAGACGGATTTACAGAAAGTAATTGTTCCTGTAACACCTTCAATGGTCCACGCAAAGAATGGCCAAAAACTAACTCAGCTGGACTGAATCCAAGTGACTCTTGAACCGTATTTCGAACTGCAAACAACAGAAGAGGAACTTCTTCATCCCAATGTTTCTTATGTTGGAGGCAGTATGTTCTGATCATGGACTTAAGGGTTTGATGAAATCTTTCGATCACCCCCTGCGATTGAGGATGATAGGCACTTGATATGCAATGTTTAATGTTAAGCTCTTTCATTACCTTGCGGAATACTCTGGACATGAAATTAGAACCTTGATCTGATTGGATAAACTTGGGCAAACCAAATGTGGTGCAGAATTTGACAATTGCTTTAACAATTGTAGGGGTTTTCAATGAACGTAGTGGGATGGCTTCTGGAAACCTAGTAGCAGAGCACATCAAAGTTAATAAGTAAGAGTGACCAGACTTAGTCCTTGGTAAAGGACCAACACAATCAATGACAAGCTTTTCAAATGGTTCATTCATCACTGGAATAGGTTTCAATGGTGCTGGGGAAATGACCTGATTTGGTTTTCCAGCAACTTGACACGCATGGCAAGAACGACAATATTGGGACACAGAAGACTTCATTCCGGGCCAAAAAAAGTGTTTCAAAAGATTATGGTAGGTTTTCTTAATACCTAGATGACCAGAAAGTTCGTGGTCATGAGCGACACTCAGTACATGATCTCTGTAGGACTTTGGAAGAACTACTTGAAATACAGCACTCCAATCATGCTTCAAGTTGTCAGGACTCCATTTACGCATGAGCACACCATCATCTAAAAAATAAGCAACTGCATGAACTGGTAGTTCAGATTTATCAATGACAGTAGAAATGCATGAATTCAAAGTAGTATCAGCCCTTTGTGCCTCAATTAACTGTTTTCTATCAAAAGGAAAGTCGAATCCAGGTCCAAAACTCAAGTTCTCTGAACGAACCTCTGCATTTGTGTTCTCAACATCTTGGAAATCTGAACTCATGAATGAGTTGGAAAGATCAACTTCATTTTCAAATTTGCGAGCTTGTGCTCGAGTCACAACACAGGACTGGAATACACTTGGGAATTCCTGAGTCAACGCATCATTTTCTGACAAACAAGGTACATCGGTAACCTCGGGAAGACAAGCAACTTTGCTTCCAGCTAAATCATTCCCAAGAATAAGGGAGATTCCTTTAAGTGGTAACTGACTTCGTACAGCCACTTTAACTAAACCAGTCACAATATCAGAACGTAAATATACAGTGTGCAAGGGAACTCTGACCACACCAAGTTCAATTCCCTGAACTAAAACATCAGAATTACAGCTGGACTGTGAAGAGAAAGGGAGCACATCTGCTAAAATAAATGACTGTGCAGCACCGGTATCACGCAGAATACGTACTTGTTTGGGTTCTGAATCTAGTTCAGTAAGTGACACCGCTCCTTTACACACAAAGGGTTCAAATGAGGGATCAATAGATAGCAAAGAATCGGATGAGATACTACGAACGAAGGCTACACTTTTAGATGCACTTTGAGCTTTTCTCTGATTTTTCCGCTGCAACACAGGACAAGCAGCAATCAAATGTCCCTTCTCATGACAGTAAAAACATTCGCGCAACATCAATGATGAATCGGAAGTCTGATCATTTTGAGGAGCCACTGCTGTTTTTGAACTGTATCTGCGATCTACAACTGCATGATGTGAAGTGCGTGGGGACAAGAAAGAAACTTTGTGCGTGAGCACAAACTCATCAGCAAAGACAGCAGCCTCTGATAGAGATGAAACTTTTTGCTCATTCAAATAAACTACAATCTTTTCTGAAATGCAGTTTTTGAACTCTTCCAAATATTTCTAGGCCACTGTAATGTGGCTGCGATGCGCTCAAAAACCGTGAAATACGTATCAACTTCACTCTCTCTAAAAGTAGGAACTAACGAAATTTGTCTAGTAACATCAAATTCACGACTTACCGGTAATGCATGCGACTCTGCAGGGAGAGCAGAGGAGGCGCTCACAGGACTCGACACAGGAGTGTTTCCTCGCAACACAAGAGAAGGTGGACGCCGAGCCTGCTCGGACTTTAGCTCAAGCTCGAGCTCTTTCAGCCTGATGTCTCTTTTAGTCTCGAGCTCAACAGCTCGGACATGTAACTGCTGACTCTGGTATTTTTGTCGGGCTAATTCCACTTCCAGTTCTTTCAACCTGATTGCCAACATCTGGTCTTTTGGTGCAGAAGGATTAACGGGATCCATGCAAGCCCCATCGTCGAATTTGAACTCTGCCTCCACAGCATCCAAATCCTCAGACAGTGCTGGAGACGCAACACCCGTAACCACACTCTCACCAGGCAATATCTTTTGTTTTACCAGCTCCATGTGCAGTGCCTCTTTAATCTCCCTTTTGAGCGCATTTCGAGACACGACAATATCAAAGAAATCTGCGATTAATAACAAATCGTCTTTACAGCATTTTTCAAATTTCTCCTCTGTGGGTGCAATCACAAATTTTTCTAATTCAAATTTTGTCATCATGTCAATCTCTATATTTCCTCCCTCACAAAAAAAAAACCCCAGGCAAACAAACAAAATAACCTTGCAAAATAAATTTGGCTTATAATATATCTTGCCAATGGACGAGTCCCCAATTTCATGTTACACCCCGTCTAGGGAAAAGGGTGCAACATGAAAAACACAAAAGGTAATATTTCGAAAAATGATAAATTTATTGTTTTTAAGGATGGGACATAAGATTCAGGAGCCGACAAGGCCAAAACAACAAACAAAAATTCCTTGTTTAAAAAAACCTCTTACTTAAACCCTAACCTCAAAGTAAAGAAAAGAAAATACAAATGTACAAACCTAACTCCCTAACCAAAAACAAAGATCAAACAACTACAATAAACAAAAATGGCGTCGGTCTCCCTACTTTCCCAAATAACAATAATAATAAGTATTTACAATATGTACAATCAGGCAACCAAACTTGAAAGGGCAATCCAAAATCAGTGTCAAACAGGCAAATTGGTCAAATCCAACAAACTCTTCAAATACACAAACTAATTCAAACAAAGACTCACAGTTTTCAACACTTAACAAATTCAAGTATCTAAACAATAACACAGCTTCCACAACACGCATCAAACAAACAACCTCTCTCCATTCTCCCCAAAATCTCTCCAGAGGAAGTGATGACATGCTTCTTTTAAAGGGCTATGCACCAATCAGGACAGAGCATTAATTGGTCTGTAGGAACCAATCAGCATGAGACACAAACACACAGAGATACTAACAGAAAAACAGAGAAATAATAATACAGAACCATAGGGTCGTAACAATCTAACAAAGAACATATTAGGTAAGGATGGTTTTACGCCATCGCCCTGTGAGAAATTGGCTCAGGAGGCCAGTGCCTCATCCATTAGGCCACTGGGGCTGAAGAAGACCAATTTTCAAGCTCTGCAATTCCTTGATCTTCAATAACAACATAGGCATTGGCTTTGGCATTTGAACAAGAACAAGGACACAAAGTAATCCAGATGAAGAACTAGATAATGTTCTCTTATGTCATGAATGAGATCGTTTGTGAACAACAAAAAGTTCTAATATATGGAGAGATACTTCTTTAGCAGGAAAAGAGCATGTATCTAACAAAGAACACATTAGGTGAGGATGGTTTTGAGCCATCGCCCTGTGAGAAATTGGCCCTTCACACATCCTCTTCACTACTCTGCTTTAAAACACCACCGATGGGACTTGAACCCACAATCCCTGGCTTAGGAGGCCAGTGCCTTATCCATTAGGCCACTGGGGCTGAAGAACACCAATTTTCAAGTTCTCCAATTCCTTGATCTTCAATAACAACAGAAGCATTGGCATTTGAACAAGAACAAAGACACAAAGTAATTCAGATGAAGAACTACTTCTTTCCACCTTGCATCTCTGCTTGCCATAGACAACCTCCAATTCACTGATGTTTTCAAAAGCACTTGTGTTGGGACAGAGATAATGTTCTCTTATGTCATGAATGAGATCGTTTGTGAAAAACAAAAAGTTCTAATATATGGAGAGATACTTCTTTAGCAGGAAAAGAGCATGTATCTAAAGGAGAACATATTAGGTGAGGATGGTTTTAAGCCATTGCGCTGTGAGAAATGGGCCATTCACACATCCTCTTCGCCACTCTACTTGTTCCTCAACAAAAAACAAACAAACAAGGGAATTGGCATTTGACCAAGAACAAGGCACAAAGTAATCCAAATGAAGAACTACTTCTCCTTACCACCTTGCATCTCTGCTTGCCATAGACAACCTCCAATTCACTGATGTTTTCAATAGCACTTGTGTTGGGACAGAGATAATGTTCTCTTATGTCATGAATGAGATCGTTTGTGAACAACAAAAAGTTCTAATATATGGAGAGATACTTCTTTAGCAGGAAAAGAGCATGTATCTAACAAATAACACATTAGGTGAAGATGGTTTTAAGCCATCAACCTGTGAGAAATTGGCCCTTCACACATCCTCTTCACTACTCTGCTTTAAAACACCCCAGATGGGACTTGAACCCACAATCCCTGGCTTAGGAGGCCAGTGCCTTATCCATTAGGCCACTGGGGCTGAAGAGCACCAATTTTCAAGTTCTCCAATTCCTTGATCTTCAATAACAACAGAAGCATTGGCATTTGAACAAGAACAAAGACACAAAGTAATTCAGATGAAGAACTACTTCTTTCCACCTTGCATCTCTGCTTGCCATAGACAACCTCCAATTCACTGATGTTTTCAAAAGCACTTGTGTTGGGACAGAGATAATGTTCTCTTATGTCATGAATGAGATCGTTTGTGAAAAACAAAAAGTTCTAATATATGGAGAGATACTTCTTTAGCAGGAAAAGAGCATGTATCTATGTTACACCCCGTCTAGGGAAAAGGGTGCAACATGAAAAACACAAAAGGTAATATTTCAAAAAATGATAAATTTATTGTTTTTAAGGATGGGACATAAGATTCAGGAGCCGACAAGGCCAAAACAACAAACAAAAATTCCTTGTTTAAAAAAACCTCTTACTTAAACCCTAACCTCAAAGTAAAGAAAATACAAATGTACAAACCTAACTCCCTAACCAAAAACAAAGATCAAACAACTACAATAAACAAAAATGGCGTCGGTCTCCCTACTTTCCCAAATAACAATAATAATAAGTATTTACAATATGTACAATCAGGCAACCAAACTTGAAAGGGCAATCCAAAATCAGTGTCAAACAGGCAAATTGGTCAAATCCAACAAACTCTTCAAATACACAAACTAACTCAAACAAAGACTCACAGTTTTCAACACTTAACAAATTCAAGTATCTAAACAATAACACAGCTTCCACAACACGCATCAAACAAACAACCTCTCTCCATTCTCCCCAAAATCTCTCCAGAGGAAGTGATGACATGCTTCTTTTAAAGGGCTATGCACCAATCAGGACAGAGCATTAATTGGTCTGTAGGAACCAATCAGCATGAGACACAAACACACAGAGATACTAACAGAAAAACAGAGAAATAATAATACAGAACCATAGGGTCGTAACAATCTAACAAAGAACATATTAGGTAAGGATGGTTTTACGCCATCGCCCTGTGAGAAATTGGCTCAGGAGGCCAGTGCCTCATCCATTAGGCCACTGGGGCTGAAGAAGACCAATTTTCAAGCTCTGCAATTCCTTGATCTTCAATAACAACATAGGCATTGGCTTTGGCATTTGAACAAGAACAAGGACACAAATTAATCCAGATGAAGAACTAGATAATGTTCTCTTATGTCATGAATGAGATCGTTTGTGAACAACAAAAAGTTCTAATATATGGAGAGATACTTCTTTAGCAGGAAAAGAGCATGTATCTAACAAAGAACATATTAGGTAAGGATGGTTTTACGCCATCGCCCTGTGAGAAATTGGCCTCAGGAGGCCAGTGCCTCATCCATTAGGCCACTGGGGCTGAAGAAGACCAATTTTCAAGCTCTGCAATTCTTTGATCTTCAATAACAACATAGGCATTGGCTTTGGCATTTGAACAAGAACAAGGACACAAAGTAATCCAGATGAAGAACTACTTCTTACCACCTTGAATCTCTGCTTGCCATAGACAACCTCCAATTCACTGATGTTTTCAAAAGCACTTGTGTTGGGACAGAGATAATGTTCTCTTATGTCATGAATGAGATCGTTTGTGAACAACAAAAGTTCTAATATATAGAGAGATACTTCTTTAGCAGGAAAAGAGCATGTATCTAACAAAGAACATATTAGGTGAGGACGGTTTTAAGCCATCGCCCTGTGAGAAATTGGCTCAGGAGGCCAATGCCTCATTCATTAGGCCACAGGGGCTGAAAAAGACCAATTTTCAAGCTCTGCAATTCCTTGATCTTCAATAACAACATAGGCATTGGCTTTGGCATTTGAACAAGAACAAGGACACAAAGTAATCCAGATGAAGAGCTAGATAATGTTCTCTTATGTCATGAATGAGATCGTTTGTGAACAACAAAAAGTTCTAATATATGGAGAGATACTTCT
>JAWRVZ010001529.1:0-23811 GCA_037043235.1 Rhodeus uyekii
GAAAAAAACTCTGAAAGACAACATGTGGTTTAAAGGCGCAAGTCTCTCTTATATTCTTGACAGTCATGTTCATAATCTTATTGGTAACTCCATGCTAGGTGTGCAAACAGTTTTTATGAGAGAAATCTAACTTTCGTTCTCCCTGAGAAATATAACAAACAATAACTAAATAATATTTTAACATGAAATCTATGAATGATGACACTATTAAGTGCGTTTCATAAAGGGTATTTGTTACTTTATTATGAAATATTTTATGAATAACTATTTTTAATGTATACAGTGTAGGTCTAATCAGAAAATGTTTAATATAATTGTTATTAATTAGTGCAGTTGGGAGTATGACTTACTTTAATGACTTGTGTGAAGTTTCCATCTATCCTTTCAACCCATTCTCTCGTTTATGGTATCAATGTAAATTTAGGCTTTTATTTTGAAGCTCTACCTGTGCACAAATAACTTATAAACCACAAATTTATAAGTTGGCAAATTTATAAGTTGGCAAATACACTAAAAGCAATGTTGCCATCGCTTTGAGCTTTAACAATCATTTATTCATCCTTTCTTAAAGTATTTCCAGACTGATGATCGAGGTTTGGCTTTATGGGATTCATGGCGACAGCAGAAGCTGCCATTATTATAAATGAACATAAATAATGCATCAACATATTTTCATAGTTAACGTAATCAATGACGTCACTGCTGCTCCAAAATGTAATGCAATTTATTCACAAGTTACACAAATATTTTTTTACACAAATATACATACTCAAATATTTTTCACAAAGACAAGATATTTGTTATGAATTACCTTAGATGAGATCTGAACGTTTTCTGAAAACCACAGCGAGAAAAAAAAATCAGTTCACAGAACACTGATGGCAAATACAATAATAACTATTATATAATCATTATAATAATTATGAATTTTGATGATCATGAGCAATTATTTTAACTAGAATCATCAAGAACAATGTGTATATCATTTCAATATGAGCTACATGATAAAATCATTAAAAAATACTTCAAACACTAACACAACCTCAATCATAAAACACAATGATTCTCCTGTGCGCAATAAACCAAACAACAAAATCATAACATAACATTCAAATGTTCAGACCTGTTGCTGACTAAAACAGATCAGTTATAATGTTTAGGTCTTTTCTAACAAACAGTATAATTATTTCTGTTACAAATCTTCATATTATTACAGATGTATTCAGATAACAGATTATATTCCAGATATAAATATGATCTACATCAGCAATCAAACCAGACCAAACCACCATCTAAAAGTAACTTATCATTACATTGTTACACCAGAAGGTGGAGACAAGCGAGTGTTAAGACTTTATCTCAGTAGGGGTTCAATCTTCAACTGGCTGGAAGGAGCGGCCAGTGACCGGTAACATGACCTGCCACTTGCTGGTGGCAGCTGCCAGTCTGCTTTGGCTAGTAGTTGACATAGGAAACATTGACATGAAACATTGTAGGAAACATTGACTTTTCTCAGATTTTTTTTATTCCTCTTTACCTCTGGGAACTACATAATATATGTCCATACATATTATCAAACTACTCATGTTCTTAAACATAATTGGTATTTTTGAGAATTTGATCATTATTATTAGTATGAGTGTACTCTTATGAACCTATTCTTTCATATAATGGCTGTTTTAAGAGAGTTTATGCCAAATAAAGCGATCAAATGACCGTGATTACAACTGGAAGCTTATCTACGCATCGCTGACGCCTCCTCCAGTCAGCGGCTGATGAGCAACGAGTAATATGTATTGCTCTCTCTACAACTGTACATGTATAATTGTATATGTATCTCTGTGTATATGTAACTGTATTGGAATCATCTACATTTTGTATTTTTTTATTTACTTTTTATACTTAATACAAATAATAATAGCAATTTGTACAATAATACAAAGCAATAATACAAATCTATAGATGTTTACCATATATACCTAATAAAATAACATTTTGTTCATAGAGAGAGCAAGAGATGGAGACAGAGATACTTATACAATTATACATGTACAGTTGCAGAGAGAGGAATAGAGAACATGTCGCTCCTCATCAGCCACTGACTGGAGGAGGCGTCAGCGATACGTAGATAAGCTTCCAGTTGTAATCACGAACATTTGATCGCTTTATTTGGCATAAACTCCCTTAAAACAGCCTTTATATGAAAAAATAGGTTCATAAGAGTACACTCATACAAAATAAAATAACATTTATTTGCAGAGAGAGCAATAGAGAACGGCTTACAGTCGCTGCTTCAGCTGGATGTAGCGGCAGCTCATTAAGCATCCAGTAATAATCAAATGATCAAAAACAACAGTCATGGTTAAGAACATAATCATATCATAGGAATAATAAATTCATTTTATTATTTAAGCAATAAATTAATGCAATTCCCCAAGATCAATAGGGCAGAATACAAAAACACAAAATTTGCCAAAACTCAGTACAGTATTTCCTTAAACTACTTGCCAAGGCAGACTGACAGCTGTCACCAGCCAGTGACTGGTCACATGACCTTTAATTAAATCATTCAAGACATTCCTTAAAAGACACTGGTTCATCCAGCAGATGATGAAACTAAGTCACTGAATCATCCATTCTAACCAATCTTTACAAAGAACTAATCTTCATTAAATAAACACTTTAAATATATTTCAGCAGATATAATTTTTCAGATTCTGTAGTAAACTGCATTATATTGTTTAATCGACTTCAGAATAACAGGAGAATCATGATGTTTTTAAAATCAAAAACCGTAATTCATGCAGTTTTCATGCAGCTCATATAATAATATAAAATTATATGAAACATCTGATATTAAATATGATATCAATGAAAACAAACTGTAATACATGAAATTGGTTTCATATTAAACATTTCCACTGAATACATTTACTAAACAGTTTGTGTTAAACTAGTCTTACCTCAGCACTGCTTCTTTGATTCCCCATTTCACATAAAAAGAAGCAAACAGAAATAAGTCATGCATTCCTCTAATTTCAACATGTATTTCAAATGCATCTCAGATTCTCTCCTGACATGTTTAGCTCAAATCTATCAAGCACATTATCACTGACCAAAACACAACTCAACTGTCAGTATGTTCTTTAATTATCTAATATGCATCATCATATAGTCTGTATAAAATTAACAAACAAAGAAAGAAATTATTATTTCTAAACAACCATTTTCTTGCACTAAAAAAACAAAAAGCACATTTTGTTTGTTCATGAACGTTTACATTCAGAACTCAAGCAAAATTCCAGCATTACTCAACATAGGCGCAACATTTGAACATTATAATACTAGTTAATCTACTTAACATGTCCAACCATAATTAGCACAGATGTATTGACGGATATAATCAGTCATTGTTTATATGAACACAAAGCATAAGCAAAAACTACACACACAATCGCGCCCGATCTTTGTCTCGCTCACAAACACAATCACTCACACACGGTCTTATTTCGTCTGCATTTTGGTTGTTTTAAACTCAGGTTTCTTCAACACGACAAAATTTCAACACTCACAAATTACTTTTCCCTAAAGTCACATATTACAAATTGATCATCACTAACGTTATCATACACCAACACAAGAAATATACAGCATAAAGAGTTATTTTTGTGTTATATCGCTTCACAATGACTATACCCAGTGTTCAATTGAAACTGCAACTTTACACTCTCGTTTCCCAAAAATAACCAGAGAAATATATCAGCTAGCACGGCAATACTGGAAACTAAATCAGGATCATTGTGGATGAGCATGAATAAAGCGCGGATTGATCAGATTAAATGAAGAAACCAGCAAGGCACTTTTGCTTACTGTTTTAGTCAACTGAATAACTTTTAATAACTTTAATTTTGTAATAATAACAACACACATAAAGTTTCACAATACATTCTTTACTACGTTTTTACATAAATACACATCAAATTCGCCATTCTTAAATTATTATTGCCAAACTAAAAGTCTTTCTGTAAATATGGCAATTCCATGCGTGCCTTTTTCACATTGCTATATTTACAACTAGATCTCTGGACTTTACATTTAAGCACAATTACACAGTACGCCACATTATTTACAATCATTTAGAATAATGGTGGCTTCTGCTTATTTGTGCACAGGTAGAGCTTCAAAATAAAAGAGTAAATGTGTACATTTGTAATTATTACACATTTTGTAATTATTACTGTACATACATCTACATGTATGATGAGTAATATAATTTGTTAAAAACAAAGTTTAAAACACTTAATGTATTTCATAATAAGACAAATACACAAACCTTTAAAAAAAATTAAATTAATAGAGTAATTATTCATAGATTTCATGTTAAAATGCTATTGAATAATTATGTTAATTACTATCAGTTATATATAGCTCGATTGAGACTCGCATCTAAACAGATCGAGTGAAATCAGATTTGTCCAAACTATGGCGAGTCATGTTAGGCCTCGATCACACTTTCTTTGTTCTCTTCTCTCGACAGACTCAAGTAATACATTCACTTTCCTCATTCAAAAGTTCAGTAAAAAAGTCTATAAAAGTATTTAGCAAAACCCAGACGCTGTTAATTATTAATATGCAGACAGTTTTAATCGAGATGGCTAGTTTTAGCCAGTTTCTCGTGTCTCAGCTTTTATACACGCGATCAACTCTCTCCGAACATTCACACCATCCTCAAACTGTCACAATCCTAGTATGTCTACACTTTCTTACATCCGCTATTCACATTTGCCCATTCTAGATGTTTTGATAGAGATCACTTACCTTTTCTCAACTAAACGTCGCACCTCTTAAAGATCGACACACACACTCAAACTCACCTCTAGTGATGGGTCATCTGAAGCGAGGCTCCGGAGCTTGTGTCGAGCAAAAAGGGGCGTTACAGATGAAGCCCCGATTCGAGACGTGTATCGTTTCCGTGAAAATCACGTGACGATGACAAACGAGGCCTCGGTTTCTGTTGATTACGTCATTGCTTCATTCCGAGTGTCACTTCCGCATAAAGGTGGTTCAAAACCTCGCGCCTCTTGTGCTGTGTTGCCAGATTGAGCGGGTTCCTGCCCAATTGGGCTCCTTTTGGTCATGTCCGACCGGGGAAAAATGCATTGGGCTGGTTGATAAAAATTTGGGCTGGTTTTTGATGCAACTGGCGGGTTTTTATTTTTTGACTAGAAATGTTATTTTATTATTTTTTACATTAAAACGAACGTTACAATAAAGTATAATATGTAATAAATATGTAATATGATATGAATATAATATGTATGTTGACATTTTAATTATGGTTCAGTTTAGCCAATAAGGTTCTCTCCTGTCCTGTATATATATATTTATTATATGTATAGCCTATAATAGTATTAGTGTTATTATTATATATAATATTGCTATTATTATTATTATTATTATTATTATTATTATTATTATAAGCCGAGACTGTATTAGGGAAAACTTAGAAAAAAGTTCTTATGTTGTCCAGCATCATTGGTGCCCTGTGTTTGGGTGTTTGGGTGTCATCCCTGTTTCAGTTTGCTGTTCCACAATTCCAGTCCCATAAGCACTGCACTATTGTACTCCCACTCAGCACTGCAATATTTATAATATTATTGCAATATATATATATATATATATATATATATATATATATATATATATATATATATATATATATATATATATATATATATATATATATATATATATAACATTATTGTACACTCACAATAATTTCTTTACAATCATTTGGGGAATTCACTGTTATAACTAACCCAAAGAACTACTGAATAGTTCTTCTTCTTCTTTTTCTTCTTCTTCTTCTTCTTCTTCTTCTTCTTCTTCTTCTTCTTCTTCTTCTTCTTCTTCTTCTTCTTCTTCTAGTGTTTAATGGCGGTTTGGCAAGCCAACGTAAAAGGTGCATTACCGCCACCTACTGATCTGGAGTGTGGAGTGCTAATGGCTTTGGAAGGACAAAAAATTAAATAAAGTAAGAAGTAAAAAAAAGTAAATAAATAAATAATAATACTAGTAAAAAAACACTATATTCTATTTATTGTTCCCGTTTTTTTATATTTAAATAACATATCTTGAATTCTTGATTGTCTTAAGTTCTTTCCTAATATATCTTTTAATGAACTTGGATGAATTCCCATACTATCTAATTCTTTATTTAGATATTGTCTCTCCCTATCATATGCAGTGCATTCAAAAATAATAAGATGCACGGTTTCTTCTTCTCCACATTTATCGCATTTTCCTGTTTCATGCTTTCCAATTTTAAGACAGTGTGCCCAATTCTTAGCCTGGTGATGATGATGTATTTTCTCCTATTACCATATCTTTTCCTCTCTTTTCCAACACACTCTTGAATCTGATACAGATGTCTTCCTTTGCCACTAATATTCCATTCATTTTGCCATTTCTTATTTACTTCAATGAAGATCAGTCTTTTGACTTTGGATTTACTTAAAGATACATTGACTTCAGTTTGTGAATTATTTAATGCTTCCTTTGCCAGTCGATCTACCTCCTCAATTCCATCCACACAGACATGTGCTGGCACCCAGAGGAAGCATATCTCTATCCCTAACTGTCTTGCTCTAAATAAACTTTGCAACAATTCAAAAATTAAATCTTGATTCAGATTTTCCACTCAATAAGCTAGTGATCGTAGCCAATGACTCAGTGCAGATAACAGTTCTACTTGGTTGAACTTCTTCAATCCACTCTAATGCCAATATGATTGCTAAAATTTCAGTTGTAAATACTGACACATGATCCGATATTCTTTTCACAATTTTTTTTTTTTTTAAGTAGGGATGAATACTGCTGCTGCAGTTTTACCAGAGCCAGGCTCCTTTGACCAATCTGTAAATACCTGTAATACTGAATAGTACTCTCTGCTTATGTATTGTTGAACTACACTCTCAGTTGGTATGTTTATTTTCTTAATTTCTTTATGTATTTGGAAATCAATTAGTGGCATAGGATACATCCAAGGAGGGATAGCCGGTATTGGAACAGCAGGTGCTATTACTAGATCTTTCAGTCCCAAGCTGTTAGTCTTCTTCCTTACTACCCAACCAAAGCTTGCTACTTCTTTATATTCATATTTCCAACATTCTTTCAGGAGCTGTTTAACTGGATGGCTTTCCAGATGTCACACACGCACCTCTTGCTCTTCTTCGTCTTAGCTCTTTCTGACACACTTGGCTTATAGTGCCACCTAAACGCCTTTTTGATCAACTAACGATAACTGCAGGACCAAAACTTACAAAGACAGACAACCCATTCATAATATATTTTTGCCCGCATTACAAAAACAACAAGCGATTACATCTACTGATAAACCCAAGTATGTTTTACGTTACACCATAACATTTAAATAGCATTTCTGAATGCCTTCTTTACTACACTTATCCATAAATACACAGTATCCATTAAGATCCATTAATCCATTAATATCCATTAATAAGACATTATCCATGTCTTTTGAAACTATACCACACTCATTCATAAGCGACTATGCCTGAATGTTCCCATACCAGATTAAGTTATGGCATTTTTAAATCCATTGATCATAGTATAGCCCTTTCTTCTAATAGCTATTAAATTTCCAATAAATCCTGTAGTGTTGGTGTGCCTCCAGGAACAGGGTTGGGAAACACTGATCTAGGGACACTCAAGGCAAAAAGTTGTCAAAGGATTTTCGATTAGTTAAACCGTTCAACAGATACAATTTTTTCATATATATTTTTGGTCTGGCTTATTGTGAATAAAATGTCTATTTATCATGTCCACAAACAAGAATCTTCACAAAACTGTGTAAATGGTATGAACAAGTCATTTTGAAGAAACGTGTGAGGTTTCATGTATGTAAAGTTGTCAAAGGATTTTCGATTAGTTAAACCGTTCAGCAAATAAAATTTTTCATATATTTCTGATTTGGCCTATTGTGATTAAAATGTCTATATATCTTGTCCAAAAACAAGAAACTTCACAAAACTGTGTAAATGTTAAGAACAAGACATTATGAAGAAACTTGTGAGGTTTCATGTATTTCTGATGCTCGTACGGCTCACAATAAATTATAAACGATCTACATTTTAAAATCTTAGAAAAGCTGTAATACTAGTTTTGGCCTCAAGAGAAACGTCACAGATCTGTGAACATGTTAAGAACAAGTCATTTTGAAGAAATGTGTCAGGTCTCATGTATTTCTGATGCTCATAGGGCTCACAATAAATTACAAACGATCTACATTTTAAAATCTTAGAAAAGCTGTAATACTACTTTTGTCCACAAGAGGCACCATCAGGCTAGAAAATCTTTTTATGTGGAGAACAAGTCAGATTGACATAGACTGACATAAACTGACAGAACAGTTCAGATGTTCAGTTCACAATATCATTTAATCTTCTCAGTCTGAACATCTTTGAAAGATTTCTAATCATTGTTTGCACAGAGTAGAAACTTCACAGAACTGTGCTCATTAGGAAAACTAGTCAGATTGACCACAAACCGTCTTGACAGCTCAGATGGTCTTGCGACGTTTGAACCCCGGTCATTGCTGCTTGCAGCTATATTTAGGGGTTCAAACGCGAAGCGTTGAAAACCTATTGTAATTGTTAGGATTTTTATTATTATTAGGGGTTCAAACGCGTAGCGTTGAATACCTATTGTATCTGTTAGGATTTTTATTATTATTCTTCTGCCGTAATGCGTCTCGTGCAGAACAAACCGTAAGGTCTAGAGACTTGAAACCTGGCCAGATGGTAGGTCTCAATTTGGGGGGAACGTATCAAAATATGACGCCAATCGGCCAATAGGTGGCGCTAGAGCGATCAAAATAGCTAAATCGCTAATAACTCCTAGACCGTTTGTCCTACACTCAAGTGTCTTATATCTCTGGAATCCTTGGCTCAAGCCGAACAAAACGTATATCTCCGATTTCATTTCCGTCTAGAAAAATTTTCCGCCATTTTGAATTTTCTGAAAAAAAATTTTTTCGAACTCCTCATAGACCGTTTGTCCAAATCACACGAAACTTCACACGCATCATCTAGAGACTCTCTTGACCAAAAGTTATTCAAAGAATTTTGATCAGTGATTCACGCTCGCAACAGGACATCCAAACGTCTGAATAGGGCGGAGCCTCTTTCGCTAAAATCGTAATAATTCTGGAACGCAAAGAGATAATCTCACCAAACTTGAAATACTCATGTATGAGCTAGTTTTTTGGTCACGCTAAAAAATCTGCAACGATTGACCACTTGGTGGCGCTATATTATGAAAAAAACACTAAAACATTTGTACATGTGCACTCGTTAGTCCGATTGACTTGAAACTTGTCATGCATGGTCTTTGTCCAATGACCGATGATGATCTATGAGGATATTGCCGTATCTCAAAAAACATGGCTGTCATGGGCCAATGAAGTTTGAGCATCAATTAGACCAACTTAACGAACCTTGATCGGAATGAAACTCGATGAGCGTGTTTGACTCATGGCCCTAGAGGTCTGTCAGAATTTTAAAAGAAATCAGCCACTAGTTGGCGCTAACGAGTTTTTTTGCATCTCTAATCACGTGGTGTTTCACACATCCTCACAATATTGATATCATCTGTTAGATCGTCTCATACTGAGCAACTTTGCCTCAAGAACCACTGCTGTAAATCTAATTGTTAGCGAAATATTGGAGATTTTAGAAAATTAAAATTTTTCGAACTAGTCATAGGCCGTCGATACGATTGGCTTGAAAATTCACACGCATCATCTAAGGGCACTCAAGGCAAAAAGTTATTCAAAGAATTTCGATCAGTTAAACCGTTCAGCAGATACAATTTTTCATATATTTCTGATTTGGCCTATTGTGATTAAAATGTCTATATATCTTGTGCACAAACAAAAAACGTCACAGAACTGTGAACATGTTAAGAACAAGTCATTTTGAAGAAGTGTGTCTGGTTTCATGTATTTCTGATGCTCATAGGGCTCACAATAAATTATAAACTATCTATATTTAAAAATCTCAGTAAAGCTGTAATACTAGTTTTGTCCACAAGAGGCACCGTCAGGCTAGGAAATCTTTTTTTTCCAATTTCAGTTAGAAGAATCTTTGCTCACATCTTGTTTCACACATCCACACTATTTTAGTATTTGATAGATCTTTCCATACTGAATAAAAACCAATTAAAACTGAAAAAATGATGGCTGTAATATTACTTGTCCACAAGAGGGAGCCACAGGATAAGAAATCTTTTTATTCCAATTTCTGAATTTGTTTTTCTTTTAAAACCCCTTAACCCTTTCGCGCGTACGATCACACCGGTGTGATCAGTCTTGGCTGTGCCCTGGAGGGTACGATCACACCGGTGTGATTAGAACGTTCGTGCTTCACGTCATCAACTGCTAAATTCAAACGTGTTTTTGCGCGTCATCTGGCGCCGATTCAGAGACGGGCGCGCTTAAAGCTTGTCATATATCACAACTACTCAGTGTTTTCAACCACATAAGGTTTATTTTCGGTTTCAGACATTTAAATACTCATAAGTACTCGCAAAACAATACATCTCTAGTATCTAGTATACATCTCTAGTTTGAAAAATACACACTGACGTCCATAAAAGCAGAAATAGCAATCGTTCATTTATAAATTGATCAGATAAATCAGATACACATTGCATAGGTAACTATAAAGTTCACTTTATTCTTCTCTCACTTCTCTGGTCACGTACTGTCCCGTTTTTCGGGAGAAGCGACTGAATTTGCGTTATAAATCAGACCGATCAGATTCTCCGAGCTGCAGCACAAACAAACATGGCGGCACCCATCGCGCATCATAGATCAGTTTATAAAGATCATTATAAAAGTTTTTAAACGACAAAACACATTCATTTCCACATATTTGAGAATCTAAATATCAGGTAGTTGATAACATAGCCAACAAGTGTGTGAATATTTTGAATAAATAAGACATACACTAAATAAATGCGATGCACATGTCATAAAGCGCTTCTGAGGCTGCCGTGTGTCAACGTGACAAGCATGACGCGTCGCCATGGGAACAATAAGGTAAACATTCTAAAATAACGGTCGTCTAAAAAAAACTCACGCTGTGGGGTCAGAGAAAATATTTAGAACTTACGTGCGAAAGGGTTAAGACCTGAAATAGGTCCCAGGAAAAAAAAAGTAAAATAAAATACCATTAAATTAGGGAGGGCATAGGGCATAAATTAAGGAGTCAAAAAAAAAAAAAAATTTCATAACTCCTTCATAGAAATTTTTGATGTCCATTGTAATGGACATCAAGACTAAAGCGTTGTAAATCAGATTGCTATAAAGTCCTTTAGACAATAAAAAAATTTGATATAATTTTTTTTTTTTTTTTTTTTTTTTTTACATTTCTAGGTCAAGAACCTGAACAATATAACATTTCAACTTTATTTTTTTTGTACAGATTTGCACATTTTTAACAAAATACACCTCTCATAGGAAATGCATTGGGAGACTGCAAACAGTGACTTTACACACACACATAGGCTGTGTGTTTCTTTCCAGGTATTCCCAAGTGGCACAGAGCAGTAGTGCATCTTGCACTGATCACAGAATTGTATACTCTGCATATTACATTTTTCACAAATGTAGTATTACTGTGATAACTGTATTTTTTATCTCATATATCATATCTCAGAACATTACATATTTGGCTCTTGAGACAATAATAGCCCATTCTGTCAATCTTAGAGCTGTTGGCCACTTTTAGATGGAGTGTCCACCCCATCTGGTGGGGATTTCACAACATTACACCACTGTTTTTTTTTTTTTTTTTTTCATATGCCCCCCCCACTGGCCATAACAGCAAATAACATTATGATACCACATTAGGACATCTGTACAATACCTGTAAACATTTTTTTTTTGTGGATATTGTATTTATTAGGTCCTACAGATCCCAAATAGCAAGAAAAATTATAAAATGCACAGATAGATATGCAAAGAGGATCTATAATAAATTTCAATATGCATATCTGAATGGGCATTGACTGAATGGGCATTGAATGGGTATTGACAATACCTGTAAACATTTTTTTTTGTGGATATTGTATTTATTAGGTCCTACAGATCCCAAAAAGCAAGAAAAATTATAAAATGCACAGATAGATATGCAAAGAGGATCTATAATAAATCTCAATATGCATATCTGAATGGGAATTGATTAGGTGACACTGAGACCTGGTGTCCATTACAATGGACATGCATTTTTCAAAAAATCCTGAGAAAAAACGTGCAGGTCTCCAATCGATTTTTTACTTTTATTAGTAAGTTAAATCTCTCTATTTTACATACCAACTGTGAAATTTTGGCAAACATTTCAAAGATTGAAAATATAACTGTAGAAAATGCAGCTTCCTTCTGTAGGTGAAAAACGGCGCCCCCGTGCTTCACTTCAAATGTTGTGGGTTTTTAAAAGTTTCCACATCCAGAACTTTACTGCCATCTAGAGGATGACAAGGGTCCAATCTCTTGGGGTGCATGCTTTAAATTAGGAAAAATGCTCAAAAAGTAAAAAAAAAAAGGGGCGTGAAATGTCATGTCCATTGTAATGGACACCAGGTCTGAAGGGGTTTTAATATGTGAACAATTTTTAAATTGGCTGTCACGGTACACTCGTTTATTCGATTGACTTGAAACTTGTCATGCACTGTCCTTATCCAAGGGTCCATGATGGTTTATGAAGATATTGGCAAATCTCAAAAAACATGGCCGTCATCGGCCAATGAAGTTTGAGCATCAATTAGACCAACTTAACAAAGGTCGATTGCAACGAAACTTGATGGGAGTGTTTGGATGAAATGTAGTGCTAAACACAACTACACAATATTAATATTGTTTGATAAATCTCCTCATAATGAATAACTCATCACCAACTGAAAGATGATGGCTGTCATAATATTTTTGTCCACAATAGGGAACCACAGGATAAGAAATCTTTTTTATGTATATATGGATATAAAATTCACACTTTCGCTAAAATCTTAATAACTCTGGATTGCAAAGAGATAATCTCACCAAACTTGAAATACTCATGTAACAGCTCATTTTGTGGTAACACTAAAAAATCTGCAACGATTGACCACTTGGTGGCGCTATATTATGAAAAAAACACTAAAACATCTGTACATGTGCACTTGTTAGTCCGATTGACTTCAAACTTGTCATGCACGTTCTTTGTCCAATGGGCCTTGATGGTCTTGCTAAGTTTGAACCCCGGTGATTGCTGCTTGCAGCTATATTTATTATTATTATTATTATTCTTCTGCCGTAATGCGTCTCGTGCAGACCAAACCGTAAGGTCTAGAGACTTGAAACTTTGTCAGATGGTAGGTCTCAATTTGGGGAGAACGTATCAAAATATGACGCAAATCGGGCTATAGGTGGCGCTACAGCGACTACAAACGCGTACATGTTCATAACTCGTAAACCGTTTGTCGTACACTCAAGTGTCTTATATCTCTGGAATCCTTGGCTCAAAACTTAAAAAATGTATATCTCCGATTTCATTTCCGCCTATAAAAATTTTCCGCCATTTTGAATTTTCTGAAAAAAAATTTTTTCGAACTCCTCATAGGCCGTTTGTCCAAATCACGCAAAATTTCCCACGCATCATCTAGAGACTCTCATGATCAAAAGTTGTCAAAGGAATTTTGATCGGTGATTCACGCTTGCAACAAGACAATAAAACGTTCGCATAAGGCGGAGACACTTTTGCTAAAATCGTAATAGCTCTGGAACGCAAAGAGATAATCTCACCAAACTTCACATAGTCATGTATAAGCTCAATTTGTGGTCACACCAAAAAAACTGTGATGATTGACCACTTGGTGGCGCTATATTGCGAAAAAAACACTCAATCACCTGTACAGGGTCACATGTTAGTCCGATTGACCTGAGACTTGTCATGCACGGTCTTTGTCCAAGGGTCCATGATGGTCTATGAGGACATTGGTGTATCTAAAAAAACATGACCGTCATCGGCCAATGAACTTTGAGCATCAATTAGACTAGCTTAACGAAGATCGATCGGAACGAAACTCGATGGGCGTGTTTGACTCATGGCCCTAGTGGTCTGTCAGAATTTTGAAGAAAATCGGACACTAGTTGGCGCTTACGAGTTTTTTGCGTCTCTACTCACGTGGTGTTTCACGCATCCACAAAATATTGATATCGTCTGATAGATCTCCTCATACTGAACAACTTTGCCTCAAGAACCACTGCTGTCAATCAAATTGTTTGCGAAATATTGGAGATTTTTGAAATTTCAAATTTTTCGAACTCGTCATAGGCCGTCAATCTCACTGGCTTGAAAATTCACACGCATCATCTAGGGACACTCAAGGCAAAAAGTTGTCAAAGGATTTTTGATTAGTTAAACCGTTCAGCAGATACAATTTTTCATATATTTCTGATTTGGCCTATTGTGATTAAAATGTCTATATATCATGTCCAAAAACAAGAAACTACACAAAACTGTGTAAATGTTAAGAACAAGACATTATGAAGAAACTTGTGAGGTTTCATGTATTTCTGATGCTCGTACGGCTCAGAATAAATTATAAACTTTCTATATTTTTGAAATCTTAGAAAAGCTGTCATACTAGTTTTGTCCACAAGAGAAATGTCACAGATCTGTGAACATGTTGAGAACAAGTCATTTTGAAGAAATGTGTCAGGTCTCATGTATTTCTGATGCTCATAGGGCTCACAATAAATTACAAACGATCTACATTTTAAAATCTTAGAAAAGCTGTAATACTACTTTTGTCCACAAGAGGCACCATCAGGCTAGAAAATCTTTTTATGTGGAGAACAAGTCAGATTGACATAGACTGACATAAACCGACATAACTGTTCATATGTTCAGTTCACAATATTAATATCATTTGATCTTCTCATTCTGAACATCTTTGAAAGATGTCTATACATTGTTTGTACAGAGTAGAAACTTCACGATGGTAGGTCTCAATTTGGGGGGAACGTATCAAAATATGACGCAAATCGGCCAATAGGTGGCGCTACAGCGATCAAAATAGCTAAATCGCTAATAACTCCTAGACCGTTTGTCCTACACTCAAGTGTTTCATATCTCTAGAATCCTTGGCTCAAGCCGAACAAAACGTATATCTCCGATTTCATTTCCGTCTATAAAAATTTTCCGCCATTTTGAATTTTCTGAAAAAAAATTTTTTCGAACTCCTCATAGACCGTTTGTTCAAATCACGCGAAACTTCACACGCATCATCTAGAGACTCTCCTGACCAAAAGTTATATACAGAATTTTGATCAGTGATTCACGCTCGCAACAGGACGTCCAAACGTCTGAATAAGGCGGAGCCTCTTTCGCTAAAATCATAATAATTCTGGAACACAAAGAGAAAATCTCACCAAACTTGAAATACTCGTGTATGAGCTAGTTTTGTGGTCACGCTAAAAAATCTGCAACGATTGACCACTTGGTGGCGCTATTTTATGAAAAAAACACTAAAACATTTGTACATGTGCACTCTTTAGTACGATTGACTTCAAACTTGTCATGCACGGTCTTTGTCCAATGGGCCATGATGGTCTATGAGGATATTGGCGTATCTCAAAAAACATGGCCGTCATCGGCCAATGAAGTTTAAGCATAAATTAGACCAACTTAATGAACTTCGATCGGAACGAAACTTGATGAGCGTATTTGACTCATGGCCCTAAAGGTCTGTCAGAATTTTTAAAGAAATCGGCCACTAGTTGGCGCTAACAAGTTTTTTGCATCTCTAGTCACGTGTTGTTTCACACATCCTCACAATATTGATATCATCAGTTAGATCTCCTCATACTGACCAACTTTGCCTCAAGAACCACTGCTCTCAATCAAACTGTATGCGAAATATTGGAGATTTTAGAAAATTCAACTTTTTCGAACTAGTCATAGGCCATCAATGCGATTGGCTTGAAAATTCACACGCATCATCTAGAGACACTCAAGGCAAAAAGATATTCAAAGAATTTCGATCAGTTAAACCGTTCAGCAGATACAATTTTTCATATATTTCTGATTTGGCCTATTGTGATTAAAATGTCTATATATCTTGTGCACAAACAAAAAATGTCACAGAACTGTGAACATGTTAAGAACAAGTCATTTTGAAGAAGTGTGTCTGGTTTCATGTATTTCTGATGCTCATAGGGCTCACAATAAATTATAAACTATCGATATTTTAAAATCTCAGTAAAGCTGTAATACTAGTTTTGTCCACAAGAGGCACCATCAGGCTAGGACATCTTTTTATTCCAATTTCAGTTAGAAGAATCTTTGCTCACATCTTGTTTCACACATCCACACTATATTAATATTTGATAGATCTTCTAATACTAAATATCCCATCAAAACTGAAAGATGATGACAGTAATATTATTTGTCCACAAGAGGGAGCCACAGGATAAGAAATCGTTTTATTCCAATTTCTGAATTTGTTTTCTTTTAATATGTGAACAATTTCTAAATTGGCTTTCACGGTACACTCGTTTCTTCAATTGACTTGAAACTTGTCATGCACGGTCTTTATCCAAGGGTCCATGATGTTCTATGAGGATATTGCCATATCTCAAAAAACATGGCCGTCATCAGCCAATGAAGTTTGAGCATCAATTAGACCAACTTAACACTTTTGCTAAAATCGTAATAACTCTGGATTGCAAAGAGATAATCTCACCAAACTTGAAATACTCATGTAAGAGCTTATTTTGTGGTCAAACTAAAACACCTGCAACGATTGACCACTTGGTGGCGCTATATTATGAAAAAAACCCCACTAAAACATCTGTACATGTGCACTCGTTAGTCCGATTAACTTCAAATTCGTCGTGCTCGTGGAGAACAAGTCAGATTGACATAGACTGACATAACAGTTCAGATAACATGACATGTTGTGTTAAACACATTCACAATATATTAATATCATTTGATAGATCTTCTCATACTGAACAAACTTCATAAAACTGTGATTATGTGGCGAACAGGTCAAATTGACATAAACTGACATAACAGATCATATTACGTGTTAAGCACATCAACACAATACTGAAATCATTTGATAGATCTTCTCATTCTGAACAACTGTAATATGTCTACATATGGTTTTCAGAAAGTAAAAACTTCACAAAACGCAGTTAAACGCAGTTTATGTGGAGAACAAGTCAGAATTACATACATTGACTGACATAAGATGAAAACAGATCAGATGACGTGTGGTGTTAAATATCCACAAAAAAATCGGTATAATTTGATAGATCTTCTCATTCTGAACATCTTTGATGTTTATACATTGTTTGCACAAACTAGAAACTTCACAGAACTGTGCACATTAGGAAAACTATTCAAATTGACAAAAAATCGTCATAACCGCTCAGATGGTCTTGCGACGTTTGAACCCCGTTGATTGGTGCTTGCAGCTATATTTATTAGGGGTTCAAACGCGAAGCGTTGAAAACCTATTGTATTTGTTAAGATTTTTATTATTAGGGGTTCAAACGCGTAGCGTTGAATACCTATTGTAATCGCTAAGATTTTTATTATTATTATTATTATTCTGTCGAACTTCCGATCGTGCAGACCAAACCGTAAGGTCTAGAGACTTGAAACCTGGCCAGATGGTAGGTCTCAATTTGGGGGGAACGTATCAAAATATGACGCCAATCGGCCAATAGGTGGCGCTAGAGCGATCAAAACAGCTAAATCGCTAATAACTCCTAGACCGTTTGTCCTACACTCAAGTGTCTTATATCTCTGGAATCCTTGGCTCAAGCCGAACAAAACGTATATCTCCGATTTCATTTCCGCCTAGAAAAATTTTCCGCCATTTTGAATTTTCTGAAAAAAAATTTTTTCGAACTCCTCATAGGCCGTTTGTCCAAATCACGTGAAACTTCACACATATCATCTAGTGACTCTCATGAGCAAAAGTTATCAAAAGAATTTCGATTAGTGATTCACACTCGCAACAGGTTGTCCAAACGTTTGAATAGGGCGGAGCCTATTTTGCTAAAATCGTAATAATTCTGGAACGCAAAGAGATAATCTCACCAAGCTTGAAATACTCATGTATAAGCTAGTTTTGTGGTCACTCTAAAAAATCTGCAACGATTGACCACTTGGTGGCGCTATATTACGAAAAAAACACTAAAACATCTGTATATGTGCACTCTTTAGTCCGATTGACTTCAAACTTGTCATGCACGGTCTTTGTCCAATGGCGCATGACGATCTATGAGGATATTGGCGTATCTCAAAAAACATGGCTGTCATCAGCCAATGAAATTTGAGCATCAATTAGACCAACTTAACGAATGTCGATCGGAATGAAACTCGATGAGCGTGTTTGACTCATGGCCCTAAAGGTCTGTCAGAATTTTTAAAGAAATCGGCCACTAGTTGGCGCTAACGAGATTTTTTGCGTCTCTACTCACGTGGTGTTTCACACATCCTCACAATATTGATATCATCTGTTAGATCGTCTCATCCTGAGCAACTTTGCCTCAAGAACCACTGCTGTAAATCAAATTGTTAGAGAAATATTAGCGATTTTAGAAAATTCAACTTTTTCGAACTAGTCATAGGCCGTTGATACGATTGGTTTGAAAATTCACACGCATCATCAAGGAACACTCAAGGCAAAAAGTTATCAAAAGAATTTTGATCAGTTAAACCGTTCAGCAGATACAATTTTTCATATATTTCGTATTTGGCCTATTGTGATTAAAATGTCTATATATCTTGTGCTCAAACAAAAAAACATCACAGAACTGTGAACATGTTAAGAACAAGTCATTTTGAAGAAATGTGTCAGGTTTCATGTATTTCTGATGCTCATAGGGCTCACAATAAATTATAAACTATCTATATTTAAAAATCTCAGTAAAGCTGTAATACTACTTTTGTCCACAAGAGGCACCGTCAGGCTAGGAAATCTTTTTATTCCAATTTCAGTTAGAAGAATCTTTGCTCACATCTTGTTTCACACATCCACACTATTTTAGTATTTGATAGATCTTTCTATACTGAACAATAACCAATTAAAACTGAAAAAATGATGGCTGTAATATTACTTGTCCACAAGAGGGAGCCACAGGATAAGAAATCTTTTTATTCCAATTTCTGAATTTTGTTTTTCTTTTAATATGTGAACAATTTCTAAATTGGCTGTCACGGTACACTCGTTTATTCGATTGACTTGAAACTTGTCATGCACTGTCCTTATCCAAGGGTCCATGATGGCCTATGAAGATATGGCCATATCTCAAAAAACATGGCCGTCATCGGCCAAATAAGTTTGAGCATCAATTAGACCAACTTAACAAAGGTCGATTGCAACAAAACTTGATGGGAGTGTTTGGATGAAATGTGGTGCTAAACACAGCTACACAATATTAATATTGTTTGATAAATCTCCTCATAATGAACAACTCATTACCAACTGAAAGATGATGGCTGTCATATTATTTTTGTCCACAATAGGGAACCACAGGATAAGAAATCTTTTTTATGTGTGGATATAAAATTCACACTTTCGCTAAAATCTAAATAACTCTGGATTGCAAAGAGATAATCTCACCAAACTTGAAATACTCATGTAAGAGCTCATTTTGTGGTAATACTAAAAAATCTGCAACGATTGACCACTTGGTGGCGCTATATTATGAAAAAAACACTTAAACATCTGTACATGTGCACTTGTTAGTCCGATTGACTTCAAACTTGTTATTCACGTTCTTTGTCCAATGGGCCTTGATGGTCTTGCTAAGTTTGAACCCCGGTGATTGCTGCTTGCAGCTATATTTATTATTATTATTATTATTATTATTATTATTATTCTGTCGAACTTCCGATCGTGCAGACCAAACCGTAAGGTCTAGAGACTTGAAAGTTGGCCAGATGGTAGGTCTCAATTTGGGGGGAACGTATCAAAACATGACGCAAATCGGCCTATAGGTGGCGCTACAGCCACTAAAAACGCGTACACGCTCATAACTCGTAAACCGTTTGTCCTACACTAAAGTGTCTTATATCCCTGGAATCCTTGGCTCAAGACTTAAAAAATGTATATCTCCGATTTCATTTCCGTCTATAAAAATTTTCCGCCATTTTGAATTTTCTGAAAAAAATTTTTTTCGAACTCCTCATAGAGCGTTTGTCCAAATCACGCGAAACTTCACACGCATCATCTAGAGACTCTCCTGACCAAAAGTTATTCAAATAATTTTGATCAGTGATTCACGCTCGCAACAGGACGTCCAAACGTCTGAATAGGGCGGAGCCTCTTTCGCTAAAATCGTAATAACTCTGAAACGCAAAGAGATAATCTCACCAAACTTCAAATACTCATGTATGAGCTAGTTTTGTGGTCACGCTAAAAAACCTGGAACGATTGACCACTTGGTGGCGCTATATTACAAAAAAACACTAAAACATCTGTACATGTGCACTCGTTATTCCGATTGACTTCAAACTTGTCATGCACGGTCTTTGTCCAATGAGCCATGATGATTTAAGAGGATATTGGCATATCTCAAAAAACATGGCCGTCATCGGCCAATGAAGTTTGAGCATCAATTAGACCAACTTAACGAACTTCAATCGGAACGAAACTCGATGAGCGTATTTGACTCATAGTCCTAGAGGTCTGTCAGAATTTTTTTTTAAATCGGCCACTAGTTGGCGCTAACGAGTTTTTTGCGTCTCTACTCACGTGTTGTTTCACACATCCTCACAATATTGATATCATCTGTTAGATCTCCTCATACTGAGCAACTTTGCTTCAAGAACCACTGCTGTAAATCAAATTGTTAGCGAAATATTGGAGATTTTAGAAAATTAAAATTTTTCGAACTAGTCATAGGCCGTCAATACGATTGGCTTGAAAATTCACACACATCATCTAGGGACACTCAAGGCAAAAAGTTATTCAAAGAATTTCGATCAGTTTAACCGTTCAGCAGATACAATTTTTCATATATTTCTGATTTGGTCTATTGTGATTAAAATGTCTATATATCTTGTGCACAAACAAAAAATGTCACAGAACTGTGAACATGTTAAGAACAAGTCATTTTGAAGAAGTGTGTCTGGTTTCATGTATTTCTGATGCTCATACGGCTCACAATAAATTATAAACTACCTATACTTTAAAATCTCAGTAAAGCTGTAATACTAGTTTTGTCCACAAGAGGCACCGTCAGGCTAGGAAATCTTTTTATTCTATTTTCAGTTAGCAGACTCTCTATTCACATCTTGTTTCACACATCCACACAATATTAATATTTGATAGATCTTCTAATATTGAGTAACCCATTAAAACTGAAAGATGATGGCTGTAATATTACTTGTCCACAAGAGGGAGCCACAGGATAAGACATCGTTTTATTCCAATTTCTGAATTTGTTTTCTTTTAATATGTGAACAATTTCTAAATTGGCTTTCACGGTACACTCGTTTATTCAATTGACTTGAAACTTGTCATGCACGGTCTTTATCCAAGGGTCCATGATGTTCTAAGAGAATATTGGCATATCTCAAAAAACATGGCCGTCATCAGCCAATGAAGTTTGAGCATCAATTAGACCAACTTAACACTTTTGCTAAAATTGTAATAACTCTGGAGTGCAAAGAGATAATCTCACCAAACTTGAAATACTCATGTAAGAGCTTATTTTGTGGTCAAACTAAAACATCTGCAACGATTGACCACTTGGTGGCGCTATATTATGAAAAAAAACTCAAAAACATCTGTACATGTGCACTCGTTAGTCCGATTAACTTCAAACTTGTCATGCACGTGGAGAACAAGTCAGATTGACATAGACTGACATAACAGTTCAGATGACATGACATGTTGTGTTAAACACATTCACACTATATTTATATCATTTGATAGATCTTCTCATACTGAACAAACTTCATAAAACTGTGATTATGTGGCGAACAGGTCAAATTGACATAAACTGACATAACAGATCATATGACGTGTTAAGCACATCAACACAATACTGAAATCATTTGATAGATCTCATTCTGAACAACTGTAATATGTCTACATATGGTTTTCAGAAAGTAAAAACTTCACAAAAAGCAGTTTATGTGGAGAACAAGTCAGAATTACATACATTGACTGACATAAGCTGACAACAGATCAGATGACGTGTGGTGTTAAATATCCACACAAAAAAATCGGTATAATTTGATAGATCTTCTTATTCTGAACATCTTTGATGTTTATACATTGTTTGCACAACCTAGAAACTTCACAGAACTGTGCACATTAGGAGAACTACTCAAATTGACAAAAAATCGTCATAACCGCTCAGATGAACTTGCGACGTTTGAACCCCGTTGATTGATGCTTGCAGCTATATTTAGGGGTTCAAACGCGAAGCGTTGAAAACCTATTGTAATTGTTAGGATTTTTATTATTATTATTATTATTATTATTATTATTATTCTGCCGTACTTCTTATCGTGCAGACCAAACCGTAAGGTCTAGAGACTTGAAAGTTGGTCAGATGGTAGGTCTCAATTTGGGGAGAACATATCAAAATATGACGCAAATCGGGCAATAGGTGGCGCTACAGCAACTACAAACGCGTACACGCTCATAACTCGTAAACCGTTTGTCGTACACTCAAGTGTCTTATATCCCTGGAATCCTTGGCTCAAGACTTAAAAAATGTATATCTCCGATTTCATTTCCGCCTATAAAAATTTTCCGCCATTTTGAATTTTCTGAAAAAAATTTTTTTCGAACTCCTCATAGGCCGTTTGTCCAAATCACGCAAAATTTCCCATGCATCATCTAGAGACTCTCATGACCAAAAGTTGTCAAAGGAATTTTGATCGGTGATTCACGCTTGCAACAAGACAATAAAACGTTCGCATAAGGCGGAGACACTTTTGCTAAAATCGTAATACCTCTGCAACGCAAAGAGATAATCTCACCAAACTTCACATAGTCATGTATAAGATCAATATGTGGTCACACCAAAAAAACTGCGATGATTGACCACTTGGTGGCGCTATATTGCGAAAAAAACACTCAATCACCTGTACAGGGTCACATGGTAGTCCGATTGACCTGAGACTTGTCATGCACGGTCTTTGTCCAAGGGTCCATGATGGTCTATGAGGACATTGGTGTATCTCAAAAAACATGACCGTCATCGGCCAATGAACTTTGAGCATCAATTAGACTAGCTTAACGAAGGTCGATCGGAACGAAACTCGATGGGCGTGTTTGACTCATGGCCCTAGTGGTCTGTCAGAATTTTGAAGAAAATCGGACACTAGTTGGCGCTAACGAGTTTTTTGTGTCTCTACTCACGTGGTGTTTCACGCATCCACAGAATATTGATATCATCTGATAGATCTCCTCATACTGAACAACTTTGCCTCAAGAACCACTGCTGTCAATCAAATTGTTTGTGAAATATTGGAGATTTTTGAAATTTCAAATTTTTCGAACTCGTCATAGGCCGTCAATCTCACTGGCTTGAAAATTCACACGCATCATCTAGGGACACTCAAGGCAAAAAGTTGTCAAAGGATTTTCGATTAGTTAAACCGTTCAGCAGATACAATTTTTCATATATTTCTGATTTGGCCTATTGTGATTAAAATGTCTATATATCTTGTCCAAAAACAAGAAACTTCACAAAACTGTGTAAATGTT
>JAWRVZ010001530.1:0-23806 GCA_037043235.1 Rhodeus uyekii
GCACACACGGGAGCCGTTCAAGCTTTTCTAATTAAGTTGGCTTGAGAAAGCCAACTTAGTGATATTGTATCTAAACTTATTATTATTATTATTAAGTTGGCTTGAGAAAGCCAACTTAGTGATATTGTATCTAAACTTATTATTAAGTTGGCTTGAGAAAGCCAACTTAGTGATATTGTATCTAAACTTATTATTATTATTATTATTATTATTATTATTCTTCTTACCTAAAATTCTCAATGCATCTCCTCCTAGAGCTTTAAAGCTACAACCACTAAACTCTGCTCAGACTTCAGACCTGTTCTGACTTGAGTTGCTATCCCTTTTCAGACTGATCAGACTTATGATTTTTGATAAAACTGAAGATTAAAGTCATAAAATCTCCATAGACTTTCACTAATGAAGTGAAAACTGAATTTTAGATAGAGCGTCCACTCCATCTGTTGGTAACATCACAACATTACACCTGATATATAATACATTTCAATACAGTATGTGTGAACATGTCCATTCCAATGGGCATGCATTTTATTTTTTTAAATCCTGAAAAAAAACTTGCAGGTCTACAATCGATTTTTTACTTTAATTAGTAAGTTAAATCTCTCTATTTTACATACATAATATCACAAAATTACACCCCTGTCAGTGAGAGCACTGAAGTTTGAACGAATCAGAGCGCTGCAATTCAAAGCCTCAAAGCTTTTCAAAGACGCCATTACTGCCGGAGAGAGAGATCATAAACTCCTAAAATAGATTTATGTGAGAGAGTTTATGATCAAACGGAAATTGTTTCCGATTATCAAGTAACCGCTGCAGTGTGTTTGCTTGAAGATTTATGCACTTATATGGCCAAATTGTGACTCTCATTCGTGTTTACTCGGTGAAGGCTTCCCCCCGCTGATTACTATGGAAACGGCAACTCTCAATGAAGTTCAAACGCGCGTCCTCGCGCACTCGCGTCAGTTTATTTATAACTTATTCCTGAGTAAATATTACATTGCCTTGATTCCTTTATCTGCTATAATTGCCGTGTTGAACTGAAGTCTGACATGGCAGATCGATTCAATCTGAAAACTGCTTGAGATTAGAAAAAACAGCATTACTATCCCCATTGTAATTGTGCAGGAATGATTTAAGAAATACTAATATTTAAGTTATTTTATTTCACATGAAGAAAGGCTTTATACACACACACACACACACACATATATACATATATATATATATATATATATATATATATATATATATATATATATATATATATATATATATATATATATATATATATATATATATATATATATATATATATATATACACATACATATCTATCTATACACACATTTATATAGTAAATAAATGTATAAAGGGCTCCATATATATGCAGTGGAACTGCAGTCTGTTTAGAAAGTGGTAAGACTATATTAATAATGCTTAATTACATCTTTAAAATAGAAATAAAACAAAGTGTTCACATGAGTGAAAACTGACCGTTAAAAGCCAAGGATGTAATTAAACCGTAAACATTTTTATAAACTAATTGCAATTTTCAACACTTTGGGGATCAAAAAGCATTGTTATTTATTTTTTGGTATTTCGTTACAACACTGATGATCCCTCATGATGAAAAAACTCCATGTATGTTCCCTAGATGCCATTTTGTGTACTAACCAAGTATTGCAACACTTCTGTAATCAATTAATTATTTACTCATGTTTATTACCAATGTAAATGTTGTTTATTTTAGATTTATATTTAATATTCATTATTATTCTTTGATATTTCAGACCACTCACTGTTCAGCTGAATCATCAATAACCTCCAGTCTCTGCGTCAACTGACTCTTGTGTTCTTTAAAACATTAAATCTCACTAGTGACTTGTTAAATAACATTCATTCTCGTCAGTGACATGTTAACTCATGTTAAATCTCACAAGCGACCTACGAATTAACAAATCTCACTAGCGAGATGTTAGTTCACACTAAATGTCAATAGCGTCTTGTTAATTAACGTTAAATCTTGCTAGCAACATGCTAGATCACGCAAATTCTCACTAGTGACATGCTAGATCATGCTAAATCTTGATAGCAACTTGTTAATTAACAATAAATCTTGCTACCAATATGCTAATTCAGCGAATTCTTGCCAGCAGCATGCTTATTTATGTTAAATGTTGCTAATGACTTCGGAATTCATTCTAAATCTTGCTAGCAACAAGATAATTAACATTAAATCTTGCTAGCAAAATTGATCATCAATTGATTAAAGATTAAATTATGATCAAAGAACATAACGACACCTTAGTAACTGCCTAGAAACAACGCAAGGCAATAACTAACAAGTGTATACAGTTTTATGCAAAAGTTTAGGCACCTTTCTGAGGCTGCATGGTAATCTGCTCAATCTTTTTAAGTAAAGATCCTAGTGATATGCCATTCATTTTCTAGAGAAAGCTTGATAAAGCAATGTTTTTCAGACCAAAATACTTAGTGTAGCAGTATTTAGTTGTATGAAATAAAATACAATGTGACAAATAGGCGGTGCAAACGTTTGGCCACCCTTTCAATTGTGTTGATTTGAATACCTGTAGTCACTTAATGCTGATTGTTTGCAACACAAAATTGATGTTATTGGCTCAATGAACATTAGACTGGAAACACAGGTGCAACCAATCATGAAAAAGGATATTTAAGTTTGCTAATTGCCAGTTGTGCTTCTCTTCGATTCTCTACTGGAAAGTAGCAACATGGGAACCTCAAAAGAACTCCCCAATGACTTAAAAACTAGGATAATTCATCAGTGTGAGTTAGGAGAAGCATGTTAAAAGTTATCACAAAGGTTTAAGGTCCCTGTCTCCAGTCAGAAATATAGTTAGAAAATGGAAGGCAACAGGAACAGTCCATGTGAAGGAAAGATGTGGCAGGCCAAGAAAGATATCTGAAAGGCAAAGGCGAAGTATGGTTAGAATGGTCAAATACAATTTACAGACCACCTCCAAAGATCTCCAAGAACATCTCGCTGCTGATGGTGTCATTGTACATCGTTCCACAGTCCAGCGTACTTTGCACAAGGAACAGCTCAATGAAAGGGTGATGCGGAAAAAGCCTTTTCCGCGTCTTGCCAACAAACAGAGTCATTTGAGGTATGCAAAGGCTCATCTGGACAAGTTCTGTGGACAGATGAAACTGAGATAGAGCTGTTTGGTCACAACCAGAAGAGCTTTGTATGGAGGAAAAAGAACACAGCGTTCCAGGAGAAGAACTTGCTCCCTACTGTAAAATGTGGTGGTGGGTCCTTCATGCTATGGGGCAAGCACAGGTACTGGAAACCTTGTCAAAGTTGAGGGTCAAATGGATTCCATCCAGTATCAGCAGATTCTTAAGAACAGTGTTCAAGAATCAGTCAAGAGGATGAAGTTATGCCAGGGTTGGTTGTTTCAGCAGGATAATGATCCAAAGCATTGCTCCAAATCTACCAAGGAATTCATGGTCAGACACAGATACAATGTTCTAGAATGGCCATCGCAGTCCAGACTTGAATATCATCGAAAATCTATGTAATGATTTGAAGGAGGTTGTCCACACTCGGAAACCATCAAACCTGACTGAACTGGAGACATTTTGCAAGGAAGAATGGTCCAAAATACCTGCAACCAGAATCCAGGGACTTCTCAGTGGCTATAAGAAGCGACTACATGCTGTTATTTCAGCAAAAGGGGGCTCTACTAAATATTAATGTGATAATTTCATTGGGGTGCCCACATTTTTGCACCTGTCTGTTTTTGCTATGACTCAAATTGTATTGTTTCTGTTGATTCAATAAATGCCATTTCAGAACTGAAATGTTACTGTTTTCATAAGGTATAAATTATATCCAAATGAAGTTGTGGCTTTGAAAGCCCGGCACATTATAAACTGAAATTATGATAATTATTAGGGGTGCCCAAACCTTTGCATAAAACTGTATATGCTCAAGATCTAATTCTTTCCATCTATCTATCTGTAAACTTAAACAACTTTTTAAGCTTTTACAAATAAATTTAACTTTCAGGATAGGCTTTCTCAAGCCAACTGAAGTTTATATCATAAACTTCCTCTATCTAGTTATTATTATTATTATTCTTACCTAAAATTCTCAATGCATCTCCTCCTAGAGCTTTAAAGCTACAACCACTAAACTCTGCCCAGACTTCAGACCTGTTCTGACTTGAGTTGCTATCCCTTTTCAGACTGATCAGACTTATGATTTTTGATAAAACTGAAGATTAAAGTCATAAAATCTCCATAGACTTTCACTAATGAAGTGAAAACTGAATTTTAGATAGAGCGTCCACTCCATCTGTTGGTAACATCACAACATTACACCTGATATATAATACATTTCAATACAGTATGTGTGAACATGTCCATTCCAATGGGCATGCATTTTATTTTTTTAAATCCTGAAAAAAAACTTGCAGGTCTACAATCGATTTTTTACTTTAATTAGTAAGTTAAATCTCTCTATTTTACATACATAATATCACAAAATTACACCCCTGTCAGTGAGAGCACTGAAGTTTGAACGAATCAGAGCGCTGCAATTCAAAGCCTCAAAGCTTTTCAAAGACGCCATTACTGCTGGAGAGAGAGATCATAATCTCCTAAAATAGATTTATGTGAGAGAGTTTATGATCAAACGGAAATTGTTTCCGTTTATCAAGTAACCGCTGCAGCGTGTTTCCTTGAAGATTTATGCACTTATATGGCCAAATTCTGACTCTCATTCGTCTTTACTCGGCAACGGAGTACATTACTATGGGGAAGGTAAGTGAAGTTTAAACGCGCGTCCTCCTGGACTCGCGCCAACGCATAACCGTCTAAGCACCTACGTTTATTTATAGCGCTCATTTATGTACTTTATTGCCGAATTCTGACTCTCGCTCGTGTGTTCATGGGGAAGACACATGTAAAAAGGCTTCCCTGAGCAGCGCGCGCGCTGACTCTCTTCAAATGCAGCGTCTAACAGTCAAAGTTATTTATAACCAATTCTTGAGTATATAGTTACATTGTGTTAATTCTTTTATCTGCTTTTAACTAAAGTCTGACTCCTGTTCTCGAGTTCAAACGCGCTTCCTGAGCAGATTCGCTGATAGATCGATGTTTTGTGAACACTTAAACAATAAATGAAATAAGGTATTTAAAAGGATGCAAAAACGATGGCAGATCGATTCAAACTGTAAACTGCTTGAGATTTAAAAAAACTGCATTACTCTGCTGCATTACCTGAGCAGGAATTATTTAAAAAATACTGATATTTAAGTTATTTTGTTTCCCATGGAGGAAGGCTTTATACAAATATTACATTGCGTTGATTCCTTTATCTGCTATAATTGCCGTGTTGAACTGAAGTCTGACATGGCAGATCGAGTCAATCTGAAAACTGCTTGAGATTAGAAAAAACTGCATTACTCTCCTCATTGTACTTTAGCAGGAATTATTTTAAAAATACTAATATTTAAGTTTGTTTCCCATGAAGGAAGGATTTACATATACATCTAAAAAGTATGTATTAGAGGCTCCATATACGCGCGTCCTCCCGCATTCGCGCGTCCACGCCTAAGGGCCCGTCCACACGGGAACGCGAATCACTGTAACCGCATACATTTCGTATCGGATTGGCGTTGCGTCCACACGGATCCGGCGTTCTGGGTGGCTGAATCCGCTCTCTTTGGAGAACGGGTTCTAAAGTGGAAAGATCTGAGAACGACACCCTTGCGTTCTCGTGTGGACGGCCAATCCGCATCTTTTGTGAGAACGATGATGTCATCACATCACGTGTCGGCTGCGTCACACGTAACAGCAACAACAGTAATGGCGGACTACATGATTGTGCTCGTGCTGCAGGACGGCTAAAAGTACATAAAGTTGCCTTTTACGGATCTGGTTTTGCGTTTCCATCGTGATCAAGGCATGCCACAGTGTTTGGGAGCGATCGACGGCACACGCATAGAAATCAAGCAGCTGTCTGCCAACTCGATGGACTACATCAGTGGTCCCCAACCTTTTTTGTGCCACGGACCGGTAAACGCGTGAAAATTTTGCCGCGGACCGGTGGCGGCTCCAGTTTGTTGAGCGAGTCCGCGCGAGATTAAACACACTTCCTCGTTGCTAAAGCAGCAGCGTCACAGCCGCTTGTAGCAGCTCACGCACCGGTCCGCGAATTCGATCCGCCGCCCGGTATCATTTCATCCACGGACCGGGGGTTGGGGACCACATCAACAGGAAAGGCAAACATTCTATCAATGTACAGGCGGTCTGTGATTATAAGTACAGATTTATGGATGTTGTGATAAAGTGGCCCGGGAGTGTACACGATGCACGGGTTTTTGCTAATTCAAAGCTCAACCTGTATTTTAAGACTGGTCAGATCCCTCCTCTGACAAAACAGATTGTGGACATGAGTGTGCATTTGTTCGTCTCAAAGCCAGATATGCTGCACTGAAAAGGCTTCACAGACTGTAATGAGGGAGAGGGAAAGAGAGTGAGGAGAATACTCACAAAGTACCTTGACCCTTAAAAATGCTGGCCATCAAGTTTTGTTCAGTTTTTTTTTTTTTTTTACAGTATTTACCTTTTTGAAAATGTACTAATGTTTATTTTGAAAGTGTTGTATTGAATATGTCAAGTGAAAATAAATGAGAGCAAAAATTCAAGAACTGGTTTTTATTGGAAAATAGAACAATTAAAAATAACCTGAAAAAACAGGTATAAAGTGCAGCAGTGCGCACAACATATAGTGCAGGGTAAACAATATAAAATCAAGAATTACAATGCAACAGGGCAGTCACTCCGTGCCATCTTGCAGCAGTGCACGTCTGTAAATATTCAGCGCGCAAGGTTGTGCGCATGCTCAAACTCTTCTTCTCCGTGTATAGTGTGTATCTGTGGCAGAATTACAGCGCCCCATACTGGTCTGGCATTTATACTACACCGTTCTCAGTCGGTTTCAGCGTTCTCGTGTGGACGCTGAGATTTCTTGCACCGATGCCGTGTTTACGGCATTTTTTTTTAGAACGAAGGAAAAAAAAGAGCGGTTAGGGAATGCACCGTTCTCGTGTGGACGTGGCCTAAGCGCCTACGTTTATTTATAGCGCGTAAATTTATTCACACACATACATGCATATCTATCTATGTCACAAGGCGCAGGATCGTGTGCGATGCGGAGCATACGCGGAGCCAGAAATGCAAGTAAACACTTTATTCAATAACAAAAACAAAAGCACGCGATGGTGCAAACTCAACAGAAATAACATCCACACACGACTAGGGAACATAACATTAACAATCGACAACAGGGGAGTGAACATGGAGAACTTAAATACTGACTATGATTAACAGAAACACAAAACACCTGTGACTGATAAGTGCTAATGGGAACTGGGTGAGGTGAGATCAGGAACGGGGAACATGTGACACAGACAAGGTAAACTAAGAGTCCAGGGTGAAAACTAACATAAACGTGACAATCTACATCTATATTGTAAATATAAAGGGCTCCATATACATGCAGTGTAACTGCTGTCTGTTTTGAAAGTGGTAAGACTACATAAATAATGCTTAATTACATCTTTAAAATAGAAATAAAACAAAGTATTATTCACAGTATCACAGTACCATTTATATATATATATATATATATATATACACACACATACACACACATCTATTTAGTATATATAAAAGGCTACATATAGTGTAACTGTGGTGTAACTGCAGTCTCTTTTGAAAGTGATTAGCCTATATTAATAATGCTTAATTACAGCTTTAAAATAGAAATAAAACAAAGTATTATTCACAGTATCATATATATATATATATATATATATACACACACACACACACCTCTATACATATTATATATATATATATATATATATATATATACACATACACATCTATTTAGTATATATAAAAGGCTACATATACATGCAGTGTAACTGCAGTCTCTTTTGAAAGTGATTAGCCTATACTAATAATGCTTAATTACAGCTTTAAAATAGAAATTAAACAAAGTATTTTTCGCATTAGTGAAAACTGACCGTTAAAAGCCAAGGATGTAATTAAACCGTAAACATTTTTTTAAACTAATTACAATTTTCCAACACTTTGGGGATCAAAAAGCATAATTATAACTTATTTTTAAGTTTAAACTCTCAAAACTTTTTAAGCTAATTAACGATAAATCTTGCTAACAATATGCTAATTCAGCAAATTCTTGCCAGCAACATGCTTATTTATGTTAAATGTTGCTAATGACTTCAGAATTCATACTAAATCTTGCTAGCAACAAGATAATTAACATTAAATCTTGCTAGCAAAATTGATCATCAATTGATTAAAGATTAAATTATGATCAAAGAACATAACGACACCTTAGTAACTGCCTAGAAACAACGCAAGGCAATAACTAACAAGAGTATATATGCTCAAGATCTAATTCTTTCCATCTATCCATCTGTAAACTTTCAAAACTTTTTAAGCTTTTACAAATAAATTTAACTTTCAGGCTAGGCTTTCTCAAGCCAACTGAAGTTTATATCATAAACTTCCTCTATCTAGTTATTATTATTATTCTTCTTACCTAAAATTCTCAATGCATCTCCTCCTAGAGCTTTAAAGCTACAACCACTAAACTCTGCTCAGACTTCAGACCTGTTCTGACTTGAGTTGCTATCCCTTTTCAGACTGATCAGACTTATGATTTTTGATAAAACTGAAGATTAAAGTCATAAAATCTCCATAGACTTTCACTAATGAAGTGAAAACTGAATTTTAGATAGAGCGTCCACTCCATCTGTTGGTAACATCACAACATTACACCTGATATATAATACATTTCAATACAGTATGTGTGAACATGTCCATTCCAATGGGCATGCATTTTATTTTTTTAAATCCTGAAAAAAAAACTTGCAGGTCTACAATCGATTTTTTACTTTAATTAGTAAGTTAAATCTCTCTATTTTACATACATAATATCACAAAATTACACCCCTGTCAGTGAGAGCACTGAAGTTTGAACGAATCAGAGCGCTGCAATTCAAAGCCTCAAAGCTTTTCAAAGACGCCATTACTGCTGGAGAGAGAGATCATAATCTCCTAAAATAGATTTATGTGAGAGAGTTTATGATCAAACGGAAATTGTTTCCGATTATCAAGTAACCGCTGCAGCGTGTTTGCTTGAAGATTTATGCACTTATATGGCCGAATTCTGACTCTCATTCGTCTTTACATGGCGACGGGTTTTCGCTGTTGAGCACTATGATACTATAGGAAAGGTAAGTGAAGTTTAAACGCGCGTCCTCCTGGACTCGCGCCAAAGCATAACCGTCTAATCGCCTAAGTTTATTTATAGCGCTCATTTATGTACTTTATTGCCGAATTCTGACTCTCGCTCGTGTTGTCATGGGGAAGACATGTAAAAGGCTTCCCTGAGCAGCGCGCGCTGACTCTCTTCAAATGCAGCGTCTAACAGTCAAAGTTATTTATAACTAATTCTTGAGTATATAGTTACATTGTGTTAATTCTTTTATCTGCTTTTAACTAAAGTCTGACTCCTGTTCTCGAGTTCAAACGCGCTTCCTGAGCAGATTCGCTGATAGATCGAGGTTTTGTGAACACTTAAACAATAAATGAAATAAGGTATTTAAAAGGATGCAAAAACGATGGCAGATCGATTCAAACTGTAAACTGCTTGAGTTCAAAAAAACTGCATTACTCTGCTGCATTACTTGAGCAGGAATTATTTTTAAAATACTAATATTTAAGTTATTTTGTTTCCCATGGAGGAAGGCTTTATACAAATATTACATTGCGTTGATTCATTTATCTGCTATAATTGCCGTGTTAAACTGAAGTCTGACATGGCAGATCAATTCAATCTGAAAACTGCTTGAGATTAGAAAAAACAGCATTACTCTCCTCATTGTACTTTAGCAGGAATTATTTAAGAAATACTAATATTTAAGTTATTTTATTTCACATGAAGAAAGGCTTTATACACACACACACACATATATACATATACATATACATATACACACACATATATACACACCTATCTATACACACATTTATATAGTAAATAAATGTATAAAGGGCTCCATATATATGCAGTGGAACTGCAGTCTGTTTAGAAAGTGGTAAGACTATATTAATAATGCTTAATTACATCTTTAAAATAGAAATAAAACAAAGTATTCACATTAGTGAAAACTGACCGTTAAAAGCCAAGGTTGTAATTAAACCGTAAACATTTTTATAAACTAATTGCAATTTTCAACACTTTGGGGATCAAAAAGCATTGTTATTTATTTTTTGGTATTTCGTTACAACACCGATGATCCCTCATGATGAAAAAACTCCATGTATGTTCCCTAGATGCCATTTTGTGCACTAACCAAGTATTGCAACACTTCTGTAATCAATTAATTATTTACTCATGTTTATTACCAATGTAAATGTTGTTTATTTTAGATTTATATTTAATATTCATTATTATTCTTTGATATTTCAGACCACTCACTGTTCAGCGGAATCATCAATAACCTCCAGTCTCTGCGTCAACTGACTCTTGTGTTCTTTAAAACATTAAATCTCACTAGTGACTTGTTAAATAACATTCATTCTCGTCAGTGACATGTTAACTCATGTTAAATCTCACAAGCGACCTACGAATTAACAAATCTCACTAGCGAGATGTTAGTTCACACTAAATGTCAATAGCGTCTTGTTAATTAACGTTAAATCTTGCTAGCAACATGCTAGATCACGCAAATTCTCACTAGTGACATGCTAGATCATGCTAAATCTTGATAGCAACTTGTTAATTAACAATAAATCTTGCTACCAATATGCTAATTCAGCGAATTCTTGCCAGCAACATGCTTATTTATGTTAAATGTTGCTAATGACTTCGGAATTCATTCTAAATCTTGCTAGCAACAAGATAATTAACATTAAATCTTGCTAGCAAAATTGATCATCAATTGATTAAAGATTAAATTATGATCAAAGAACATAACGACACCTTAGTAACTGCCTAGAAACAACGCAAGGCAATAACTAACAAGTGTATATATGCTCAAGATCTAATTCTTTCCATCTATCTATCTGTAAACTTAAACAACTTTTTAAGCTTTTACAAATAAATTTAACTTTCAGGATAGGCTTTCTCAAGCCAACTGAAGTTTATATCATAAACTTCCTCTATCTAGTTATTATTATTATTCTTCTTACCTAAAATTCTCAATGCATCTCCTCCTAGAGCTTTAAAGCTACAACCACTAAACTCTGCTCAGACTTCAGACCTGTTCTGACTTGAGTTGCTATCCCTTTTCAGACTGATCAGACTTATGATTTTTGATAAAACTGAAGATTAAGGTCATAAAATCTCCATAGACTTTCACTAATGAAGTGAAAACTGAATTTTAGATAGAGCGTCCACTCCATCTGTTGGTAACATCACAACATTACACCTGATATATAATACATTTCAATACAGTATGTGTGAACATGTCCATTCCAATGGGCATGCATTTTATTTTTTTAAATCCTGAAAAAAAACTTGCAGGTCTACAATCGATTTTTTACTTTAATTAGTAAGTTAAATCTCTCTATTTTACATTCATAATATCACAAAATTACACCCCTGTCAGTGAGAGCACTGAAGTTTGAACGAATCAGAGCGCTGCAATTCAAAGCCTCAAAGCTTTTCAAAGACGCCATTACTGCTGGAGAGAGAGATCATAATCTCCTAAAATAGATTTATGTGAGAGAGTTTATGATCAAACGGAAATTGTTTCCGATTATCAAGTAACCGCTGCAGCGTGTTTCCTTGAAGATTTATGCACTTATATGGCCAAATTCTGACTCTCATTCGTCTTTACTCGGCAACGGAGTACATTACTATGGGGAAGGTAGGTGAAGTTTAAACGCGCATCCTCCTGGACTCGCGCCAAAGCATAACCGTCTAAGCACCTACGTTTATTTATAGCGCTCATTTATGTACTTTATTGCCGAATTCTGACTCTCGCTCGTGTGTTCATGGGGAAGACACATGTAAAAAGGCTTCCCTGAGCAGCGCGCGCGCTGACTCTCTTCAAATGCAGCGTCTAACAGTCAAAGTTATTTATAACTAATTCTTGAGTATATAGTTACATTGTGTTAATTCTTTTATCTGCTTTTAACTAAAGTCTGACTCCTGTTCTCGAGTTCAAACGCGCTTCCTGAGCAGATTCGCTGATAGATCGATGTTTTGTGAACACTTAAACAGTAAATGAAATAAGATTTTTAAAGGATGCAAAAAACATGGCAGATCGATTCAAACTGTAAACTGCTTGAGATTAAAAAAAACTGCATTACTCTGCTGCATTACATGAGCAGGAATTATTTAAAAAATACTAATATTTAAGTTATTTTGTTTCCCATGGAGGAAGGCTTTATACAAATATTACATTGCGTTGATTCCTTTATCTGCTATAATTGCCGTGTTGAACTGAAGTCTGACATGGCAGATCGAGTCAATCTGAAAACTGCTTGAGATTAGAAAAAACTGCATTACTCTCCTCATTGTACTTTAGCAGGAATTATTTTAAAAATACTAATATTTAAGTTTGTTTCCCATGAAGGAAGGATTTACATATACATCTAAAAAGTATGTATTAGAGGCTCCATATACGCGCGTCCTCCCGCATTCGCGCGTCCACGCCTAAGCGCCTACGTTTATTTATAGCGCGTAAATTTATTCACACACATACATGCATATCTATCTATGTCACAAGGCGCAGGATCGTGTGCGATGCGGAGCATACGCGGAGCCAGAAATGCAAGTAAACACTTTATTCAATAACAAAAACAAAAGCACGCGATGGTGCAAACTCAACAGAAATAACATCCACACACGACTAGGGAACATAACATTAACAATCGACAACAGGGGAGTGAACATGGAGAACTTAAATACTGACTATGATTAACAGAAACACAAAACACCTGTGACTGATAAGTGCTAATGGGAACTGGGTGAGGTGAGATCAGGAACGGGGAACATGTGACACAGACAAGGTAAACTAAGAGTCCAGGGTGAAAACTAACATAAACGTGACAATCTACATCTATATTGTAAATATAAAGGGCTCCATATACATGCAGTGTAACTGCTGTCTGTTTTGAAAGTGGTAAGACTACATAAATAGTGCTTAATTACATCTTTAAAATAGAAATAAAACAAAGTATTATTCACAGTATCACAGTACCATTTATATATATATATATATATATATATATATATATATATATATATACACACATACACACACATCTATTTAGTATATATAAAAGGCTACATATAGTGTAACTGTGGTGTAACTGCAGTCTCTTTTGAAAGTGATTAGCCTATATTAATAATGCTTAATTACAGCTTTAAAATAGAAATAAAACAAAGTATTATTCACAGTATCATATATATATATATATATATACACACACACACACACCTCTATACATATATATATATATATATATATATATATATACACATACACATCTATTTAGTATATATAAAAGGCTACATATACATGCAGTGTAACTGCAGTCTCTTTTGAAAGTGATTAGCCTATACTAATAATGCTTAATTACAGCTTTAAAATAGAAATTAAACAAAGTATTTTTCGCATTAGTGAAAACTGACCGTTAAAAGCCAAGGATGTAATTAAACCGTAAACATTTTTTTAAACTAATTACAATTTTCCAACACTTTGGGGATCAAAAAGCATAATTATAACTTATTTTTAAGTTTAAACTCTCAAAACTTTTTAAGCTAATTAACGATAAATCTTGCTAACAATATGCTAATTCAGCAAATTCTTGCCAGCAACATGCTTATTTATGTTAAATGTTGCTAATGACTTCAGAATTCATACTAAATCTTGCTAGCAACAAGATAATTAACATTAAATCTTGCTAGCAAAATTGATCATCAATTGATTAAAGATTAAATTATGATCAAAGAACATAACGACACCTTAGTAACTGCCTAGAAACAACGCAAGGCAATAACTAACAAGAGTATATATGCTCAAGATCTAATTCTTTCCATCTATCCATCTGTAAACTTTCAAAACTTTTTAAGCTTTTACAAATAAATTTAACTTTCAGGCTAGGCTTTCTCAAGCCAACTGAAGTTTATATCATAAACTTCCTCTATCTAGTTATTAAGTTGGCTTGAGAAAGCCAACTTAGTGATATTGTATCTAAACTTATTATTATTATTATTATTATTATTATTATTATTCTTCTTACCTAAAATTCTCAGAGCATCTCCTCCTAGAGCTTTAAAGCTAAAACCACTAAACTCTGCTCAGACTTCAGACCTGTTCTGACTTGAGTTGCTATCCCTTTTCAGACTGATCAGACTTATGATTTTTGATAAAACTGAAGATTAAAGTCATAAAATCTCCATAGACTTTCACTAATGAAGTGAAAACTGAATTTTAGATAGAGCGTCCACTCCATCTGTTGGTAACATCACAACATTACACCTGATATATAATACATTTCAATACAGTATGTGTGAACATGTCCATTCCAATGGGCATGCATTTTATTTTTTTAAATCCTGAAAAAAAACTTGCAGGTCTACAATCGATTTTTTACTTTAATTAGTAAGTTAAATCTCTCTATTTTACATACATAATATCACAAAATTACACCCCTGTCAGTGAGAGCACTGAAGTTTGAACGAATCAGAGCGCTGCAATTCAAAGCCTCAAAGCTTTTCAAAGACGCCATTACTGCTGGAGAGAGAGATCATAATCTCCTAAAATAGATTTATGTGAGAGAGTTTATGATCAAACGGAAATTGTTTCCGATTATCAAGTAACCGCTGCAGCGTGTTTCCTTGAAGATTTATGTACTTATATGGCCAAATTCTGACTCTCATTCGTGTTTACTCGGTGAAGGTTTTCCCCCCGCTGATTACTATGGGAACGGCAACTCTCAATGAACTTCAAACGCGCGTCCTCGCGCACTCGCGTCAGTTTATTTATAACTTATGCCTGAGTAAATATTACATTGCCTTGATTCCTTTATCTGCTATAATTGCCGTGTTGAACTGAAGTCTGACATGGCAGATCGATTCAATCTGAAAACTGCTTGAGATTAGAAAAAAACAGCATTACTATCCCCATTGTAATTGTGCAGGAATGATTTAAGAAATACTAATATTTAAGTTATTTTATTTCACATGAAGAAAGGCTTTATACACACACACACACATATATATATATATATATATATATATATATATATATATACACATACATATCTATCTATCTATCTATACACACATTTATATAGTAAATAAATGTATAAAGGGCTCCATATACATGTAGTGTAACTGCAGTCTGTTTTGAAAGTGGCAAGACTATATTAATAATGCTTAATTACATCTTTAAAATAGAAATAAAACAAAGTATTATTCACATTAGTGAAAACTGACCGTTAAAAGCCAAGGATGTAATTAAACCGTAAACATTTTTATAAACTAACTGCAATTTTCCAACACTTTGGGGATCAAAAAGCATTGTTATTTATTTTTTGGTATTTCGTTACAACACCGATGATCCCTCTTGATGAAAAAACTCCATGTATGTACCCTAGATGCCATTTTGTGCACTAACCAAGTATTGCAACACTTCTGTAATCAATTAATAATTTACTCATGTTTATTATCAATGTAAATGTTGTTTATTTTAGATTTATATTTAATATTCATTATTATTCTTTGATATTTCAGACCACTCACTGTTCAGCTGAATCATCAATAACCTCCAGTCTCTGCGTCAACTGACTCTTGTGTTCTTTAAAACATTAAATCTCACTAGTGACTTGTTAAATAACATTCATTCTCGTCAGTGACATGTTAACTGATGTTAAATCTCACAAGCGACCTACGAATTAACAAATCTCACTAGCGACATGTTAGTTCACACTAAATGTCAATAGTGTCTTGTTAATTAACGTTAAATCTTGCTAGCAACATGCTAGATCACGCAAATTCTCACTAGTGACATGCTAGATCATGCTAAATCTTGATAGCAACTTGTTACTTAACAATAAATCTTGCTACCAATATGCTAATTCAGCTAATTCTTGCCAGCAACATGCTTATTTATGTTAAATGTTGCTAATGACTTCGGAATTCATACTAAATCTTGCTATCAACAAGATAATTAACATTAAATCTTGCTATCAAAATTGATCATCAATTGATTAAAGATTAAATTATGATCAAAGAACATAACGACACCTTAGTAACTGCCTAGAAACAACGCAAAGCAATAACTAACAAGTGTATATATGCTCAAGATCTAATTCTTTCCATCTATCTATCTGTAAAAAATCTCCATAGACTTTCACTAATGAAGTGAAAACTGAATTTTAGATAGAGCGTCCACCCCATCTGTTGGTGACATAACAACATTACACCTGATATATAATACATTTCAATACAGTATGTGTGAACATGTCCATTCCAATGGGCATGCATTTTATTTTTTTAAATACTGAAAAAAAACTTGCAGGTCTACAATCGATTTTTTACTTTAATTAGTAAGTTAAATCTCTCTATTTTACATACATGATATCACAAAATTGCACCCCTGTCAGTGAGAGCACTGACGTTTGAACGAATCAGAGCGCTGCAATTCAAAGTCTCAAAGCTTTTCAAAGCCGCCATTATTGCTGGAGAGAGAGATCATAATCTCCTAAAATAGATTTATGTGAGAGAGTTTATGATCAAACGGAAATTGTTTCCGATTATCAAGTAACCACTGCAGTGTGTTTGCTTGAAGATTTATGCACTTATATGGCCAAATTGTGACTCTCATTCGTGTTTACTCGGTGAAGGTTTTCCCCCCGCTGAGTAGATTACTATGGGAACGGCAACTCTCAATGAAGTTCAAACGCGCGTCCTCGCGCACTCACGTCAGTTTATTTATAACTTATGCCTGAGTAAATATTACATTGCCTTGATTCCTTTATCTGCTATAATTGCCGTGTTGAACTGAAGTCTGACATGGCAGATCGATTCAATCTGAAAACTGCTTGAGATTAGAAAAAACAGCATTACTATCCCCATTGTAATTGTGCAGGAATGATTTAAGAAATACTAATATTTAAGTTATTTTATTTCACATGAAGAAAGGCTTTATACACACACACACACACATATATACATATATATACATACATATACATATATATATATATATATATATATATATATATATATATATACACATACATATCTATACACACATTTATATAGTAAATAAATGTATAAAGGGCTCCATATATATGCAGTGGAACTGCAGTCTGTTTAGAAAGTGGTAAGACTATATTAATAATGCTTAATTACATCTTTAAAATAGAAATAAAACAAAGTATTATTCACATTAGTGAAAACTGACCGTTAAAAGCCAAGGATGTAATTAAACCGTAAACATTTTTATAAACTAATTGCAATTTTCAACACTTTGGGGATCAAAAAGCATTGTTATTTATTTTTTGGTATTTCGTTACAACACCGATGATCCCTCATGATGAAAAAACTCCATGTATGTTCCCTAGATGCCTTTTTGTGCACTAACCAAGTATTGCAACACTTCTGTAATCAATTAATAATTTACTCATGTTTATTACCAATGTAAATGTTGTTTATTTTAGATTTATATTTAATATTCATTATTATTCTTTGATATTTCAGACCACTCACTGTTCAGCTGAATCATCAATAACCTCCAGTCTCTGCGTCAACTGACTCTTGTGTTCTTTAAAACATTAAATCTCACTAGTGACTTGTTAAATAACATTCATTCTCGTCAGTGACATGTTAACTCATGTTAAATCTCACAAGCGACCTACGAATTAACAAATCTCACTAGCGACATGTTAGTTCACACTAAATGTCAATAGCGTCTTGTTAATTAACGTTAAATCTTGCTAGCAACATGCTAGATCACGCAAATTCTCACTAGTGACATGCTAGATCATGCTAAATCTTGATAGCAACTTGTTAATTAACAATAAATCTTGCTACCAATATGCTAATTCAGCGAATTCTTGCCAGCAACATGCTTATTTATGTTAAATGTTGCTAATGACTTCGGAATTCATTCTAAATCTTGCTAGCAACAAGATAATTAACATTAAATCTTGCTAGCAAAATTGATCATCAATTGATTAAAGATTAAATTATGATCAAAGAACATAACGACACCTTAGTAACTGCCTAGAAACAACGCAAGGCAATAACTAACAAGTGTATATATGCTCAAGATCTAATTCTTTCCATCTATCTATCTGTAAACTTAAACAACTTTTTAAGCTTTTACAAATAAATTTAACTTTCAGGATAGGCTTTCTCAAGCCAACTGAAGTTTATATCATAAACTTCCTCTATCTAGTTATTATTATTATTCTTCTTACCTAAAATTCTCAATGCATCTCCTCCTAGAGCTTTAAAGCTACAACCACTAAACTCTGCTCAGACTTCAGACCTGTTCTGACTTGAGTTGCTATCCCTTTTCAGACTGATCAGACTTATGATTTTTGATAAAACTGAAGATTAAAGTCATAAAATCTCCATAGACTTTCACTAATGAAGTGAAAACTGAATTTTAGATAGAGCGTCCACTCCATCTGTTGGTAACATCACAACATTACACCTGATATATAATACATTTCAATACAGTATGTGTGAACATGTCCATTCCAATGGGCATGCATTTTATTTTTTTAAATCCTGAAAAAAAACTTGCAGGTCTACAATCGATTTTTTACTTTAATTAGTAAGTTAAATCTCTCTATTTTACATACATAATATCACAAAATTACACCCCTGTCAGTGAGAGCACTGAAGTTTGAACGAATCAGAGCGCTGCAATTCAAAGCCTCAAAGCTTTTCAAAGACGCCATTACTGCTGGAGAGAGAGATCATAATCTCCTAAAATAGATTTATGTGAGAGAGTTTATGATCAAACGGAAATTGTTTCCGATTATCAAGTAACCGCTGCAGCGTGTTTCCTTGAAGATTTATGCACTTATATGGCCAAATTCTGACTCTCATTCGTCTTTACTCGGCAACGGAGTACATTACTATGGGAAAGGTAAGTGAAGTTTAAACGCGCGTCCTCCTGGACTCGCGCCAAAGCATAACCGTCTAATCGCCTAAGTTTATTTATAGCGCTCATTTATGTACTTTATTGCCGAATTCTTACTCTCGCTCGTGTTTGCATGGGGAAGGCAGATACATGTAAAATGCTTCCCTGAGCAGCGCGCGCGCTGACTCTCTTCAAATGCAGCGTCTAACAGTCAAAGTTATTTATAACTAATTCTTGAGTATATAGTTACATTGTGTTAATTCTTTTATCGGCTTTTAACTAAAGTCTGACTCCTGTTCTCGAGTTCAAACGCGCTTCCTGAGCAGATTCGCTGATAGATCGATGTTTTGTGAACACTTAAACAATAAATGAAATAAGGTATTTAAAAGGATGCAAAAACGATGGCAGATCGCTTCAAACTGTAAACTGCTTGAGTTAAAAAACTGCATTACTCTGCTGCATTACATGATCAGGAATTATTTTAAAAATACTAATATTTAAGTTATTTTGTTTCCCATGGAGGAAGGCTTTATACAAATATTACATTGCGTTGATTCCTTTATCTGCTATAATTGCCGTGTTGAACTGAAGTCTGACATGGCAGATCGATTCAATCTGAAAACTGCTTGAGATTAGAAAAAACAGCATTACTATCCCCATTGTAATTGTGCAGGAATGATTTAAGAAATACTAATATTTAAGTTATTTTATTTCACATGAAGAAAGGCTTTATACACACACACACACATATATACATATATATACACATACATATCTATCTATCTATACACACATTTATATAGTAAATAAATGTATAAAGGGCTCCATGTACATGTAGTGTAACTGCAGTCTGTTTTAAAAGTGGCAAGACTATATTAATAATGCTTAATTGCATCTTTAAAATAGAAATAAAACAAAGTATTATTCACATTAGTGAAAACTGACCGTTAAAAGCCAAGGATGTAATTAAACCGTAAACATTTTTATAAACTAATTGCAATTTTCCAACACTTTGGGGATCAAAAAGCATTGTTATTTATTTTTTGGTATTTCGTTACAACACCGATGATCCCTCTTGATGAAAAAACTCCATGTATGTTCCCTAGATGCCAATTTGTGCACTAACCAAGTATTGCAACACTTCTGTAATCAATTAATAATTTACTCCTGTTTATTACCAATGTAAATGTTGTTTATTTTAGATTTATATTTAATATTCATTATTATTCTTTGATATTTCAGACCACTCACTGTTCAGCTGAATCATCAATAACCTCCAGTCTCTGCGTCAACTGACTCTTGTGTTCTTTAAAACATTAAATCTCACTAGTGACTTGTTAAATAACATTCATTCTCGTCAGTGACATGTTAACTCATGTTAAATCTCACAAGCGACCTACGAATTAACAAATCTCACTAGCGACATGTTAGTTCACACTAAATGTCAATAGCGTCTTGTTAATTAACGTTAAATCTTGCTAGCAACATGCTAGATCACGCAAATTCTCACTAGTGACATGCTAGATCATGCTAAATCTTGATAGCAACTTGTTAATTAACAATAAATCTTGCTACCAATATGCTAATTCAGCGAATTCTTGCCAGCAACATGCTTATTTATGTTAAATGTTGCTAATGACTTCGGAATTCATACTAAATCTTGCTATCAACAAGATAATTAACATTAAATCTTGCTAGCAAAATTGATCATCAATTGATTAAAGATTAAATTATGATCAAAGAACATAACGACACCTTAGTAACTGCCTAGAAACAACGCAAAGCAATAACTAACTAAACTCTGCTCAGACTTCAGACCTGTTCTGACTTGAGTTGCTATCCCTTTTCAGACTGATCAGACTTATGATTTTTGATAAAACTGAAGATTAAAGTCATAAAATCTCCATAGACTTTCACTAATGAAGTGAAAACTGAATTTTAGATAGAGCGTCCACTCCATCTGTTGGTAACATCACAACATTACACCTGATATATAATACATTTCAATACAGTATGTGTGAACATGTCCATTCCAATGGGCATGCATTTTATTTTTTTAAATCCTGAAAAAAAACTTGCAGGTCTACAATCGATTTTTTACTTTAATTAGTAAGTTAAATCTCTCTATTTTACATTCATAATATCACAAAATTACACCCCTGTCAGTGAGAGCACTGAAGTTTGAACGAATCAGAGCGCTGCAATTCAAAGCCTCAAAGCTTTTCAAAGACGCCATTACTGCTGGAGAGAGAGATCATAATCTCCTAAAATAGATTTATGTGAGAGAGTTTATGATCAAACGGAAATTGTTTCCGATTATCAAGTAACCGCTGCAGCGTGTTTCCTTGAAGATTTATGCACTTATATGGCCAAATTCTGACTCTCATTCGTCTTTACTCGGCAACGGAGTACATTACTATGGGGAAGGTAAGTGAAGTTTAAACGCGCGTCCTCCTGGACTCGCGCCAACGCATAACCGTCTAAGCACCTACGTTTATTTATAGCGCTCATTTATGTACTTTATTGCCGAATTCTGACTCTCGCTCGTGTGTTCATGGGGAAGACACATGTAAAAAGGCTTCCCTGAGCAGCGCGCGCGCTGACTCTCTTCAAATGCAGCGTCTAACAGTCAAAGTTATTTATAACTAATTCTTGAGTATATAGTTACATTGTGTTAATTCTTTTATCTGCTTTTAACTAAAGTCTGACTCCTGTTCTCGAGTTCAAACGCGCTTCCTGAGCAGATTCGCTGATAGATCGATGTTTTGTGAACACTTAAACAATAAATGAAATAAGGTATTTAAAAGGATGCAAAAACGATGGCAGATCGATTCAAACTGTAAACTGCTTGAGATTTAAAAAAAACTGCATTACTCTGCTGCATTACATGAGCAGGAATTATTTAAAAAATACTAATATTTAAGTTATTTTGTTTCCCATGGAGGAAGGCTTTATACAAATATTACATTGCGTTGATTCCTTTATCTGCTATAATTGCCGTGTTGAACTGAAGTCTGACATGGCAGATCGAGTCAATCTGAAAACTGCTTGAGATTAGAAAAAACTGCATTACTCTCCTCATTGTACTTTAGCAGGAATTATTTTAAAAATACTAATATTTAAGTTTGTTTCCCATGAAGGAAGGATTTACATATACATCTAAAAAGTATGTATTAGAGGCTCCATATACGCGCGTCCTCCCGCATTCGCGCGTCCACGCCTAAGCGCCTACGTTTATTTATAGCGCGTAAATTTATTCACACACATACATGCATATCTATCTATGTCACAAGGCGCAGGATCGTGTGCGATGCGGAGCATACGCGGAGCCAGAAATGCAAGTAAACACTTTATTCAATAACAAAAACAAAAGCACGCGATGGTGCAAACTCAACAGAAATAACATCCACACACGACTAGGGAACATAACATTAACAATCGACAACAGGGGAGTGAACATGGAGAACTTAAATACTGACTATGATTAACAGAAACACAAAACACCTGTGACTGATAAGTGCTAATGGGAACTGGGTGAGGTGAGATCAGGAACGGGGAACATGTGACACAGACAAGGTAAACTAAGAGTCCAGGGTGAAAACTAACATAAACGTGACAATCTACATCTATATTGTAAATATAAAGGGCTCCATATACATGCAGTGTAACTGCTGTCTGTTTTGAAAGTGGTAAGACTACATAAATAATGCTTAATTACATCTTTAAAATAGAAATAAAACAAAGTATTATTCACAGTATCACAGTACCATTTATATATATATATATATATATATATATATATATATATATATACACACATACACACACATCTATTTAGTATATATAAAAGGCTACATATAGTGTAACTGTGGTGTAACTGCAGTCTCTTTTGAAAGTGATTAGCCTATATTAATAATGCTTAATTACAGCTTTAAAATAGAAATAAAACAAAGTATTATTCACAGTATCATATATATATATATATATATATATATATATATATACACACACACACACACCTCTATACATATTATATATATATATATATATATATATATATATATATATACACATACACATCTATTTAGTATATATAAAAGGCTACATATACATGCAGTGTAACTGCAGTCTCTTTTGAAAGTGATTAGCCTATACTAATAATGCTTAATTACAGCTTTAAAATAGAAATTAAACAAAGTATTTTTCGCATTAGTGAAAACTGACCGTTAAAAGCCAAGGATGTAATTAAACCGTAAACATTTTTTTAAACTAATTACAATTTTCCAACACTTTGGGGATCAAAAAGCATAATTATAACTTATTTTTAAGTTTAAACTCTCAAAACTTTTTAAGCTAATTAACGATAAATCTTGCTAACAATATGCTAATTCAGCAAATTCTTGCCAGCAACATGCTTATTTATGTTAAATGTTGCTAATGACTTCAGAATTCATACTAAATCTTGCTAGCAACAAGATAATTAACATTAAATCTTGCTAGCAAAATTGATCATCAATTGATTAAAGATTAAATTATGATCAAAGAACATAACGACACCTTAGTAACTGCCTAGAAACAACGCAAGGCAATAACTAACA
>JAWRVZ010001531.1:12500-23795 GCA_037043235.1 Rhodeus uyekii
GGGGTTACGAGTTCAGCTGATCAAGACAAGGGTGACAGTGGCAAAAGCATCACAGTATTCCTCATTATCATAATTCATGCGCAGAATAAAGGGGCGGGGCTTGAGTGAGTGAGTCGTGTGTTGAAACTGGTGGTTATGGGAAGGGGCGGGACATTTCCCAAACACACTGGAAGCTCTCGACCAATCACAACACACCGATCCAGCCGACCAATCAGAGCACAGTGTGCTTTCAGAAGGAGGAGCTTCATAGAGACAGGAACTAAACAGAGCGTTTCTGACGAGAATATGGGGAAAATAATCAACATTCAAGCAGGAAAACCTGATCTAGTGAGAAAAAACACAAGAAGAGTTTATAAAGAGCAGAATAAAGAGTAAAACTGTAGGGAGTGGTGTGTGTTGATTGAGGAGTTGGTGTGTGTCATCGGATCGGATCAGGAGTGAGAAGCATCAGCTCTTCATCAGCGCTGAGGGATCCTGATGCTCATGTTTATGAGCTCATATTCCTGCTGAAGACGGTTGTGTGTGTGTGTGTGTGTGTGTGTGTGTGAGAGGGATAAACACACAGATGTCTGCGTGTGCCACGCGTGTTGCGGAAGCAGATGTCAGTGTTAATGCACGTCTGTGCCGATAATCCCGTTAAAGCAGAGTTCAGGGATTTGGGATGCAGAGCAGGACGTGTTGATCAGCAGACATGATGCGCCTCAACTTCTCCAAACTCTGCCGCTTCACCGTGCGTCTTTTACTGCTTTCTGTGTGTGTGTGTGTGTGTGTGTGGCTCATGAGTGTGTGTGTGTGTGTGTGTGGCTCCTTTGTGTGTCCCATCTGTGTGTGTGTGTGTGTTGTACCTGGTTATACGAGTGTGTGTGAGAGCATCTCATCAGTGTATGTGTGTGTTGCAGCAGCTGGTTATATCAGTGTGTGTGTCCGTGTGTGTGTGTGTGTGTGTTGCAGCTGGCGGAGTACCGGCAGAGGAAAGCTCAGTCTGATGAGCAGAAGAAGCAGAAGAAGAAGAAGAAGAGGAGGAGTGTGCCGGAGGAGGAGAGCAGGGAGGAGGGAGACGAGCAGAACACAGTGTTTTCCCTCAAAAAAACCCTCCAGCCTGGAGAAAGCGTCACGCATGACCAGACGTACAGCATAGAGGTGAGGTCACGCGTGTGTCACGCAACACATGAGCAGACGTGCAGCATAGAGGTGAGGTCACGCGTGTGTCACGCCACACATGAGCAGACGTACAGCATAGAGGTGAGGTCACGCGTGTGTCACGCAACACATGAGCAGACGTACAGCATAGAGGTGAGGTCACGCGTGTGTCACGCCACACATGAGCAGACGTACAGCATAGAGGTGAGGTCACGCGTGTGTCACGCAACACATGAGCAGACGTACAGCATAGAGGTGAGGTCACGCGTGTGTCACGCAACACATGAGCAGACGTGCAGCATAGAGGTGAGGCCACGCGTGTGTCACGCAACACATGAGCAGACGTGCAGCATAGAGGTGAGGCCACGCGTGTGTCACGCAACACATGAGCAGACGTGCAGCATAGAGGTGAGGTCACGCGTGTGTCACGCAACACATGAGCAGACGTGCAGCATAGAGGTGAGGTCACGCGTGTGTCACGCAACACATGAGCAGACGTGCAGCATAGAGGTGAGGCCACGCGTGTGTCACGCAACACATGAGCAGACGTGCAGCATAGAGGTGAGGTCACGCGTGTGTCACGCAACACATGAGCAGACGTGCAGCATAGAGGTGAGGCCACGCGTGTGTCACGCAACACATGAGCAGACGTGCAGCATAGAGGTGAGGCCACGCGTGTGTCACGCAACACATGAGCAGACGTGCAGCATAGAGGTGAGGCCACGCGTGTGTCACGCAACACATGAGCAGACGTGCAGCATAGAGGTGAGGTCACGCGTGTGTCACGCAACACATGAGCAGACGTGCAGCATAGAGGTGAGGTCACGCGTGTGTCACGCAACACATGAGCAGACGTGCAGCATAGAGGTGAGGCCACGCGTGTGTCACGCAACACATGTGCAGACGTGCAGCATAGAGGTGAGGTCACACAACACATGAGCAGACGTGCAGCATAGAGGTGAGGTCACGCGTGTGTCACGCAACACATGAGCAGACGTGCAGCATAGAGGTGAGGTCACGCGTGTGTCAGGCAACACATGAGCAGACGTGCAGCATAGAGGTGAGTTCACGCGTGTGTCACGCCACACATGAGCAGACGTGCAGCATAGAGGTGAGGTCACACAACACATGAGCAGACGTGCAGCATAGAGGTGAGGTCACGCGTGTGTCAGGCCACACATGAGCAGACGTGCAGCATAGAGGTGAGGTCACGCGTGTGTCAGGCAACACATGAGCAGACGTGCAGCATAGAGGTGAGTTCACGCGTGTGTCACGCCACACATGAGCAGACGTGCAGCATAGAGGTGAGGTCACACAACACATGAGCAGACGTGCAGCATAGAGGTGAGGTCACGCGTGTGTCAGGCCACACATGAGCAGACGTGCAGCATAGAGGTGAGGTCACGCAATACATGAGCAGACGTGCAGCATAGAGGTGAGGTCACGCGTGTGTCACGCAATACATGAGCAGACGTGCAGCATAGAGGTGAGGTCACGCAACACATGAGCAGACGTGCAGCATAGAGGTGAGGTCACGCGTGTGTCAGGCAACACATGAGCAGACGTGCAGCATAGAGGTGAGGTCACGCGTGTGTCACGCCACACATGAGCAGACGTGCAGCATAGAGGTGAGGTCACGCGTGTGTCACGCCACACATGAGCAGACGTGCAGCATAGAGGTGAGGTCACGCGTGTGTCACGCAACACATGAGCAGACGTGCAGCATAGAGGTGAGGTCACGCATGTGTCACGCCACACATGAGCAGACGTGCAGCATAGAGGTGAGGTCACGCGTGTGTCACGCCACACATGAGCAGACGTGCAGCATAGAGGTGAGGTCACGCGTGTGTCACGCAACACATGAGCAGACGTGCAGCATAGAGGTGAGGTCACGCGTGTGTCAGGCAACACATGAGCAGACGTGCAGCATAGAGGTGAGGTCACGCGTGTGTCACGCAACACATGAGCAGACGTGCAGCATAGAGGTGAGGTCACGCGTGTGTCACGCAACACATGAGCAGACGTGCAGCATAGAGGTGAGGTCACGCGTGTGTCACGCAACACATGAGCAGACGTGCAGCATAGAGGTGAGGTCAGGCGTGTGTCACGCCACACATGAGCAGACGTGCAGCATAGAGGTGAGGTCACGCGTGTGTCACGCCACACATGAGCAGACGTGCAGCATAGAGGTGAGGTCACGCGTGTGTCACGCCACACATGAGCAGACGTGCAGCATAGAGGTGAGGTCACGCGTGTGTCATGCCACACATGAGCAGACGTGCAGCATAGAGGTGAGGTCACGCGTGTGTCATGCCACACATGAGCAGACGTGCAGCATAGAGGTGAGGTCACGCATGTGTCACGCCACACATGAGCAGACGTGCAGCATAGAGGTGAGGTCACGCGTGTGTCACGCAACACATGAGCAGACGTGCAGCATAGAGGTGAGGTCACGCGTGTGTCACGCCACACATGAGCAGACGTGCAGCATAGAGGTGAGGTCACGCGTGTGTCACGCCACACATGAGCAGACGTGCAGCATAGAGGTGAGGTCACGCGTGTGTCACGCCACACATGAGCAGACGTGCAGCATAGAGGTGAGGTCACGCGTGTGTCACGCCACACATGAGCAGACGTGCAGCATAGAGGTGAGGTCACGCGTGTGTCACGCCACACATGAGCAGACGTGCAGCATAGAGGTGAGGTCACGCGTGTGTCACGCCACACATGAGCAGACGTGCAGCATAGAGGTGAGGTCACGCGTGTGTCACGCAACACATGAGCAGACGTGCAGCATAGAGGTGAGGTCACGCAACACATGAGCAGACGTGCAGCATAGAGGTGAGGTCACGCATGTGTCACGCAACACATGAGCAGACGTGCAGCATAGAGGTGAGGTCACACAACACATGAGCAGACGTGCAGCATAGAGGTGAGGTCACGCAATACATGAGCAGACGTGCAGCATAGAGGTGAGGTCACGCGTGTGTCAGGCAACACATGAGCAGACGTGCAGCATAGAGGTGAGGTCACGCGTGTGTCAGGCAACACATGAGCAGACGTGCAGCATAGAGGTGAGGTCAAGCGTGTGTCACGCAACACATGAGCAGACGTGCAGCATAGAGGTGAGGTCACGCGTGTGTCAAGCAACACATGAGCAGACGTGCAGCATAGAGGTGAGGTCACGCGTGTGTCACGCAACACATGAGCAGACGTGCAGCATAGAGGTGAGGTCACACAACACATGAGCAGACGTGCAGCATAGAGGTGAGGTCACGCAATACATGAGCAGACGTGCAGCATAGAGGTGAGGTCACGCGTGTGTCAGGCAACACATGAGCAGACGTGCAGCATAGAGGTGAGGTCACGCGTGTGTCAGGCAACACATGAGCAGACGTGCAGCATAGAGGTGAGGTCAAGCGTGTGTCAGGCAACACATGAGCGGACGTGCAGCATAGAGGTGAGGTCACGCAACACATGAGCAGACGTGCAGCATAGAGGTGAGGTCACACAACACATGAGCAGACGTGCAGCATAGAGGTGAGGTCACGCGTGTGTCAGGCAACACATGAGCAGACGTGCAGCATAGAGGTGAGGTCACGCAACACATAAGCAGACGTGCAGCATAGAGGTGAGGTCACGCGTGTGTCAGGCAACACATGAGCAGACGTGCAGCATAGAGGTGAGGTCACGCGTGTGTCACGCAACACATGAGCAGACGTGCAGCATAGAGGTGAGGTCACGCGTGTGTCACGCCACACATGAGCAGACGTGCAGCATAGAGGTGAGGTCACGCGTGTGTCACGCCACACATGAGCAGACGTGCAGCATAGAGGTGAGGTCACGCGTGTGTCACGCCACACATGAGCAGACGTGCAGCATAGAGGTGAGGTCACGCGTGTGTCAGGCAACACATGAGCAGACGTGCAGCATAGAGGTGAGGTCACGCGTGTGTCAGGCAACACATGAGCAGACGTGCAGCATAGAGGTGAGGTCACGCGTGTGTCAGGCAACACATGAGCAGACGTGCAGCATAGAGGTGAGGTCACGCGTGTGTCAGGCAACACATGAGCAGACGTGAAGCATAGAGGTGAGGTCACGCGTGTGTCACGCCACACATGAGCAGACGTGCAGCATAGAGGTGAGGTCACGCGTGTGTCACGCCACACATGAGCAGACGTGCAGCATAGAGGTGAGGTCACGCGTGTGTCACGCAACACATGAGCAGACGTGCAGCATAGAGGTGAGGTCACGCGTGTGTCACGCAACACATGAGCAGACGTGCAGCATAGAGGTGAGGTCACGCGTGTGTCACGCCACACATGAGCAGACGTGCAGCATAGAGGTGAGGTCACGCGTGTGTCAGGCAACACATGAGCAGACGTGCAGCATAGAGGTGAGGTCACGCGTGTGTCACGCAACACATGAGCAGACGTGCAGCATAGAGGTGAGGTCACGCGTGTGTCACGCAACACATGAGCAGACGTGCAGCATAGAGGTGAGGTCACACAACACATGAGCAGACGTGCAGCATAGAGGTGAGGTCACGCAATACATGAGCAGACGTGCAGCATAGAGGTGAGGTCACACAACACATGAGCAGACGTGCAGCATAGAGGTGAGGTCACGCGTGTGTCACGCAACACATGAGCAGACGTGCAGCATAGAGGTGAGGTCACGCGTGTGTCAGGCAACACATGAGCAGACGTGCAGCATAGAGGTGAGGTCACGCGTGTGTCAGGCAACACATGAGCAGACGTGCAGCATAGAGGTGAGGTCACGCAACACATGAGCAGACGTGTAGCATAGAGGTGAGGTCACGCGTGTGTCAGGCAACACATGAGCAGACGTGCAGCATAGAGGTGAGGTCACGCGTGTGTCACGCAACACATGAGCAGACGTGCAGCATAGAGGTGAGGTCACGCGTGTGTCACGCCACACATGAGCAGACGTGCAGCATAGAGGTGAGGTCACGCGTGTGTCACGCCACACATGAGCAGACGTGCAGCATAGAGGTGAGGTCACGCGTGTGTCAGGCAACACATGAGCAGACGTGCAGCATAGAGGTGAGGTCACGCGTGTGTCACGCAACACATGAGCAGACGTGCAGCATAGAGGTGAGGTCACGCGTGTGTCACGCAACACATGAGCAGACGTGCAGCATAGAGGTGAGGTCACACAACACATGAGCAGACGTGCAGCATAGAGGTGAGGTCACACAACACATGAGCAGACGTGCAGCATAGAGGTGAGGTCACACAACACATGAGCAGACGTGCAGCATAGAGGTGAGGTCACGCGTGTGTCACGCAACACATGAGCAGACGTGCAGCATAGAGGTGAGGTCACGCGTGTGTCACGCAACACATGAGCAGACGTGCAGCATAGAGGTGAGGTCACGCGTGTGTCAGGCAACACATGAGCAGACGTGCAGCATAGAGGTGAGGTCACGCAACACATGAGCAGACGTGCAGCATAGAGGTGAGGTCACGCGTGTGTCACGCAACACATGAGCAGACGTGCAGCATAGAGGTGAGGTCACGCGTGTATCAGGCAACACATGAGCAGACGTGCAGCATAGAGGTGAGGTCACGCGTGTGTCACGCAACACATGAGCAGACGTGCAGCATAGAGGTGAGGTCACGCGTGTGTCACGCAACACATGAGCGGACGTGCAGCATAGAGGTGAGGTCACGCAATACATGAGCAGACGTGCAGCATAGAGGTGAGGTCACGCGTGTGACAGGCAACACATGAGCAGACGTTCAGCATAGAGGTGAGGTCACGCGTGTGTCAGGCAACACATGAGCAGACGTGCAGCATAGAGGTGAGGTCACGCAACACATGAGCAGACGTGCAGCATAGAGGTGAGGTCACGCGTGTGTCACGCAACACATGAGCAGACGTGCAGCATAGAGGTGAGGTCACGCGTGTGTCACGCCACACATGAGCAGACGTGCAGCATAGAGGTGAGGTCACGCGTGTGTCACGCCACACATGAGCAGACGTGCAGCATAGAGGTGAGGTCACGCGTGTGTCACGCAACACATGAGCAGACGTGCAGCATAGAGGTGAGGTCACGCAACACATGAGCAGACGTGCAGCATAGAGGTGAGGTCACGCAACACATGAGCAGACGTGCAGCATAGAGGTGAGGTCACACAACACATGAGCAGACGTGCAGCATAGAGGTGAGGTCACGCAACACATGAGCAGACGTGCAGCATAGAGGTGAGGTCACGCAACACATGAGCAGACGTGCAGCATAGAGGTGAGGTCACGCAACACATGAGCAGACGTGCAGCATAGAGGTGAGGTCACGCAACACATGAGCAGACGTGCAGCATAGAGGTGAGGTCACGCGTGTGTCACGCAACACATGAGCAGACGTGCAGCATAGAGGTGAGGTCACGCGTGTGTCAGGCAACACATGAGCAGACGTGCAGCATAGAGGTGAGGTCACGCGTGTGTCAGGCAACAAATGAGCAGACGTGCAGCATAGAGGTGAGGTCACGCAACACATGAGCAGACGTGCAGCATAGAGGTGAGGTCACGCGTGTGTCAGGCAACACATGAGCAGACGTGCAGCATAGAGGTGAGGTCACGCGTGTGTCACGCAACACATGAGCAGACGTGCAGCATAGAGGTGAGGTCACGCGTGTGTCACGCCACACATGAGCAGACGTGCAGCATAGAGGTGAGGTCACGCGTGTGTCACGCCACACATGAGCAGACGTGCAGCATAGAGGTGAGGTCACGCGTGTGTCACGCAACACATGAGCAGACGTGCAGCATAGAGGTGAGGTCACGCGTGTGTCACGCAACACATGAGCAGACGTGCAGCATAGAGGTGAGGTCACGCGTGTGTCACGCAACACATGAGCAGACGTGCAGCATAGAGGTGAGGTCACGCGTGTGTCACGCAATACATGAGCAGACGTGAAGCATAGAGGTGAGGTCACGCGTGTGTCACGCCACACATGAGCAGACGTGCAGCATAGAGGTGAGGTCACGCTTGTCACGCAACACATGAGCAGACGTGCAGCATAGAGGTGAGGTCACGCGTGTGTCACGCAACACATGAGCAGACGTGCAGCATAGAGGTGAGGTCACACAACACATGAGCAGACGTGCAGCATAGAGGTGAGGTCACGCGTGTGTCACGCAACACATGAGCAGACGTGCAGCATAGAGGTGAGGTCACGCGTGTGTCACGCCACACATGAGCAGACGTGCAGCATAGAGGTGAGGTCACGCGTGTGTCAGGCAACACATGAGCAGACGTGCAGCATAGAGGTGAGGTCACGCGTGTGTCACGCCACACATGAGCAGACGTGCAGCATAGAGGTGAGGTCACGCGTGTGTCAGGCAACACATGAGCAGACGTGCAGCATAGAGGTGAGGTCACGCGTGTGTCACGCAACACATGAGCAGACGTGCAGCATAGAGGTGAGGTCACGCGTGTGTCACGCAACACATGAGCAGACGTGCAGCATAGAGGCGAGGTCACGCGTGTGTCAGGCAACACATGAGCAGACGTGCAGCATAGAGGTGAGGTCACGCGTGTGTCACGCAACACATGAGCAGACGTGCAGCATAGAGGTGAGGTCACGCGTGTGTCACGCAACACATGAGCAGACGTGCAGCATAGAGGTGAGGTCACGCGTGTGTCACGCAACACATGAGCAGACGTGCAGCATAGAGGTGAGGTCACGCGTGTGTCACGCAACACATGAGCAGACGTACAGCATAGAGGTGAGGTCACGCGTGTGTCACGCAACACATGAGCAGACGTGCAGCATAGAGGTGAGGTCACGCGTGTGTCACGCAACACATGAGCAGACGTGCAGCATAGAGGTGAGGTCACGCGTGTGTCACGCAACACATGAGCAGACGTGCAGCATAGAGGTGAGGTCACACAACACATGAGCAGACGTGCAGCATAGAGGTGAGGTCACGCAACACATGAGCAGACGTGCAGCATAGAGGTGAGGTCACGCAATACATGAGCAGACGTGCAGCATAGAGGTGAGGTCACACAACACATGAGCAGACGTGCAGCATAGAGGTGAGGTCACGCAACACATGAGCAGACGTGCAGCATAGAGGTGAGGTCACACAACACATGAGCAGACGTGCAGCATAGAGGTGAGGTCACGCAATACATGAGCAGACGTGAAGCATAGAGGTGAGGTCACGCGTGTGTCACGCCACACATGAGCAGACGTGCAGCATAGAGGTGAGGTCACGCTTGTGTCACGCAACACATGAGCAGACGTGCAGCATAGAGGTGAGGTCACGCGTGTGTCACGCAACACATGAGCAGACGTGCAGCATAGAGGTGAGGTCACGCGTGTGTCACGCAACACATGAGCAGACGTGCAGCATAGAGGTGAGGTCACACAACACATGAGCAGACGTGCAGCATAGAGGTGAGGTCACGCAATACATGAGCAGACGTGAAGCATAGAGGTGAGGTCACGCGTGTGTCACGCAACACATGAGCAGACGTGCAGCATAGAGGTGAGGTCACGCGTGTGTCACGCCACACATGAGCAGACGTGCAGCATAGAGGTGAGGTCACGCTTGTGTCACGCAACACATGAGCAGACGTGCAGCATAGAGGTGAGGTCACGCGTGTGTCACGCAACACATGAGCAGACGTGCAGCATAGAGGTGAGGTCACACAACACATGAGCAGACGTGCAGCATAGAGGTGAGGTCACGCAATACATGAGCAGACGTGAAGCATAGAGGTGAGGTCACGCGTGTGTCACGCAACACATGAGCAGACGTGCAGCATAGAGGTGAGGTCACGCGTGTGTCAGGCAACACATGAGCAGACGTGCAGCATAGAGGTGAGGTCACGCGTGTGTCAGGCAACACATGAGCAGACGTGCAGCATAGAGGTGAGGTCACGCAACACATGAGCAGACGTGCAGCATAGAGGTGAGGTCACGCGTGTGTCAGGCAACACATGAGCAGACGTGCAGCATAGAGGTGAGGTCACGCGTGTGTCACGCAACACATGAGCAGACGTGCAGCATAGAGGTGAGGTCACGCGTGTGTCACGCCACACATGAGCAGACGTGCAGCATAGAGGTGAGGTCACGCGTGTGTCACGCCACACATGAGCAGACGTGCAGCATAGAGGTGAGGTCACGCGTGTGTCAGGCAACACATGAGCAGACGTGCAGCATAGAGGTGAGGTCACGCGTGTGTCACGCAACACATGAGCAGACGTGCAGCATAGAGGTGAGGTCACGCGTGTGTCACGCAACACATGAGCAGACGTGCAGCATAGAGGTGAGGTCACGCGTGTGTCACGCAACACATGAGCAGACGTGCAGCATAGAGGTGAGGTCACGCAATACATGAGCAGACGTGAAGCATAGAGGTGAGGTCACGCGTGTGTCACGCCACACATGAGCAGACGTGCAGCATAGAGGTGAGGTCACGCTTTTCACACAACACATGAGCAGACGTGCAGCATAGAGGTGAGGTCACGCGTGTGTCACGCAACACATGAGCAGACGTGCAGCATAGAGGTGAGGTCACGCGTGTGTCACGCCACACATGAGCAGACGTGCAGCATAGAGGTGAGGTCACGCGTGTGTCAGGCAACACATGAGCAGACGTGCAGCATAGAGGTGAGGTCACGCGTGTGTCACGCCACACATGAGCAGACGTGCAGCATAGAGGTGAGGTCACGCGTGTGTCAGGCAACACATGAGCAGACGTGCAGCATAGAGGTGAGGTCACGCGTGTGTCACGCAACACATGAGCAGACGTGCAGCATAGAGGTGAGGTCACGCGTGTGTCACGCAACACATGAGCAGACGTGCAGCATAGAGGCGAGGTCACGCGTGTGTCAGGCAACACATGAGCAGACGTGCAGCATAGAGGTGAGGTCACGCGTGTGTCACGCAACACATGAGCAGACGTGCAGCATAGAGGTGAGGTCACGCGTGTGTCACGCCACACATGAGCAGACGTGCAGCATAGAGGTGAGGTCACGCGTGTGTCACGCAACACATGAGCAGACGTGCAGCATAGAGGTGAGGTCACGCGTGTGTCACGCAACACATGAGCAGACGTGCAGCATAGAGGTGAGGTCACGCGTGTGTCACGCAACACATGAGCAGACGTGCAGCA
>JAWRVZ010001532.1:0-23742 GCA_037043235.1 Rhodeus uyekii
GGCCGTTCGTCCGATGTTCACGAAAATTGAACCACATCATCTCCCGACAATGTGGACAAAACGATATATAAAGAAAGTTGATTCGTCAAACCGTTTACGAATAACTCGCGAAAGAATCTGAGGTAAAAGTCGCCAAAATGAAATTGAGGCTTTATCTCCCCAATGCATTAGCCTTTTCTGACCAAACTAGGTGTGTGTTATGTCAATCATGGTTTGAGGCTACCTGCAGAGTTTTGGCGCTGTGCCCCCTAGTGGTCAGGAGTTATCAAAAACTGACTTTTTTGCTTATAACTTCTGAACCCTTTGGCCAAAAATCATGAAACTGGTCTCTTTAGATCCAGTGGGTCATGCCGAGTCCTGTGATAGCAAATATTCCCATATCGGGCATTTTGAGCGTCTGCCATTTCGATTTTTCTTATAAGATGCTATGTTTAACAAACACATGACTTTAGTGCTCTGTCAGCCATGGTTTACCCAATTTACCCAATGTACCACATGAATTGACACTACAATTTGGTTACAGCGCTGCCTGTTGGTCGAACGTGATAAACCATTAAATCGAACTACTAAAGACCGTATTGTTGATTTTTCAGCCATTTAGACTTAAGTCATATTGAAATGTCTTTAGATTCTTACTGCCGTTGGTCTGATGATGCCAGCCATGTCGGCATGACATTTAATGCCCTCCTTGCGCTTGGCCCCGTGATGGCTGCTAGCAGCTATATTTATTATTATTATTCTTCTTCTGCCATTGAAGTCTATGACAGCCCATAGAACCGTAAGCGGGAAAATGAAAAAAAGTTGGCACACTGATAAAGGAGAGTCCAATCATTGACCATAGCAAAATTGAAGTCTCTAACTCAATCTCTCTAGCGCCACCAACTGTCCAAAGTTGCACTCACGTTTACGTAAATAACTTTTGAACCGTATGTCCTAGAAACAAAATTCTTTTGTCCACTGATTCCTTGGCTCAAGACGATTCGATTGCACCCTATGACGTCATTTTCCGTCATGAAGATTTTCCCGCCATTTTGAATTTTATGAAAAACCTACTTTGTCGAACTCCTCCTAGGCCGTTCGTCCGATGTTCACGAAAATTGAACCACATCATCTCCCGACAATGTGGACAAAACGATATATAAAGAAAGTTGATTCGTCAAACCGTTTACGAATAACTCGCGAAAGAATCTGAGGTAAAAGTCGCCAAAATGAAATTGAGGCTTTATCTCCCCAATGCATTAGCCTTTTCTGACCAAACTAGGTGTGTGTTATGTCAATCATGGTTTGAGGCTACCTGCAGAGTTTTGGCGCTGTGCCCCCTAGTGGTCAGGAGTTATCAAAAACTGACTTTTTTGCTTATAACTTCTGAACCCTTTGGCCAAAAATCATGAAACTGGTCTCTTTAGATCCAGTGGGTCATGCCGAGTCCTGTGATAGCAAATATTCCCATATCGGGCATTTTGAGCGTCTGCCATTTCGATTTTTCTTATAAGATGCTATGTTTAACAAACACATGACTTTAGTGCTCTGTCAGCCATGGTTTACCCAATTTACCCAATGTACCACATGAATTGACACTACAATTTGGTTACAGCGCTGCCTGTTGGTCGAACGTGATAAACCATTAAATCGAACTACTAAAGACCGTATTGTTGATTTTTCAGCCATTTAGACTTAAGTCATATTGAAATGTCTTTAGATTCTTACTGCCGTTGGTCTGATGATGCCAGCCATGTCGGCATGACATTTAATGCCCTCCTTGCGCTTGGCCCCGTGATGGCTGCTAGCAGCTATATTTAGGGGCCAAGCACCGAAGGTGCGGAGGCACCTATTGTTTTTGTTCCGGTTCTTATTATTATTAGGGGCCAAGCACCGAAGGTGCGGAGGCACCTATTGTTTTTGTTCCGGTTCTTATTATTATTATTATTATTATTCTTCTTCTGCCATTGAAGTCTATGACAGCCCATAGAACCGTAAGCGGGAAAATGAAAAAAAGTTGGCACACTCATAAAGGAGAGTCCAATCATTGACCATAGCAAAATTGAAGTCTCTAACTCAATCTCTATAGCGCCACCAACCGTCCAAAGTTGCACTCACGTTTACGTAAATAACTTTTGAACCGTATGTCCTAGAAACAAAATTCTTTTGTCCACTGATTCCTTGGCTCAAGACGATTCGATTGCACCCTATGACGTCATTTTCCGTCATGAAAATTTTCCCGCCATTTTGAATTTTATGAAAAACCTACTTTGTCGAACTCCTCCTAGGCCGTTCGTCCGATCTTCACGAAAATTGAACCACATCATCTCCCGACAATGTGGACAAAACGATATATAAAGAAAGTTGATTCGACAAACCGTTTACGAATAACTCGCGAAAGAATCCGAGGTAAAAGTCGCCAAATTGAAACTGAGGCTTTATCTCCGCAATGCATTAGTCTTTTCTGACCAAACTAGGTGTGTGTTATGTCAATCATGGTCTGAGGCTACCTGCAGAGTTTTGGCGCTCTGCCCCCTAGTGGTCAGGAGTTATGAAAAACTGACTTTTTTGCTTATAACTTCTGAACCCTTTGGCCAAAAAACATGAAACTGGTCTCTTTAGATCCAGTGGGTCATGCCGAGTCCTGTGATACCAAATATTCCCATATCGGCCATTTTGAGCGTCTGCCATTTCGATTTTTCTTATAAGATGCTAAGTTTAACAAACACATGACTTTAGTGCTCTGTCAGCAATGGTTTACCCAATTGAAAGCAAACTTTGCATGTGTCAGTCACCACACTCTCAATGTACCACATGAATTGACACTACAATTTGGTTACAGCGCTGCCTGTTGGTTGAATGTGATAAACCATTAAATCGAAATACTAAAGACCGTATTGTTGATTTTTCAGCCATTTAGACTTAAGTCATATTGAAATGTCTTTAGATTCTTACTGCCGTTGGTCTGATGATGCAAGCCATGTCGGCATAACATGTAATGCCCTCCTTGCGCTTGGCCCCGTGATGGCTGCTAGCAGCTATATTTATTATTATTATTCTTCTTCTGCCATTGAAGTCTATGACAGCCCATAGAACCGTAAGCGGGAAAATGAAAAAAAGTTGGCACACTGATAAAGGAGAGTCCAATCATTGACCATAGCAAAATTGAAGTCTCTAACTCAATCTCTCTAGCGCCACCAACTGTCCAAAGTTGCACTCACGTTTACGTAAATAACTTTTGAACCGTATGTCCTAGAAACAAAATTCTTTTGTCCACTGATTCCTTGGCTCAAGACGATTCGATTGCACCCTATGACGTCATTTTCCGTCATGAAGATTTTCCCGCCATTTTGAATTTTATGAAAAACCTACTTTGTCGAACTCCTCCTAGGCCGTTCGTCCGATGTTCACGAAAATTGAACCACATCATCTCCCGACAATGTGGACAAAACGATATATAAAGAAAGTTGATTCGTCAAACCGTTTACGAATAACTCGCGAAAGAATCTGAGGTAAAAGTCGCCAAAATGAAATTGAGGCTTTATCTCCCCAATGCATTAGCCTTTTCTGACCAAACTAGGTGTGTGTTATGTCAATCATGGTTTGAGGCTACCTGCAGAGTTTTGGCGCTGTGCCCCCTAGTGGTCAGGAGTTATCAAAAACTGACTTTTTTGCTTATAACTTCTGAACCCTTTGGCCAAAAATCATGAAACTGGTCTCTTTAGATCCAGTGGGTCATGCCGAGTCCTGTGATAGCAAATATTCCCATATCGGGCATTTTGAGCGTCTGCCATTTCGATTTTTCTTATAAGATGCTATGTTTAACAAACACATGACTTTAGTGCTCTGTCAGCCATGGTTTACCCAATTTACCCAATGTACCACATGAATTGACACTACAATTTGGTTACAGCGCTGCCTGTTGGTCGAACGTGATAAACCATTAAATCGAACTACTAAAGACCGTATTGTTGATTTTTCAGCCATTTAGACTTAAGTCATATTGAAATGTCTTTAGATTCTTACTGCCGTTGGTCTGATGATGCCAGCCATGTCGGCATGACATTTAATGCCCTCCTTGCGCTTGGCCCCGTGATGGCTGCTAGCAGCTATATTTATTAGGGGCCAAGCACCGAAGGTGCGGAGGCACCTATTGTTTTTGTTCCGGTTCTTATTATTAGGGGCCAAGCACCGAAGGTGCGGAGGCACCTATTGTTTTTGTTCCGGTTCTTATTATTATTATTAGGGGCCAAGCACCGAAGGTGCGGAGGCACCTATTGTTTTTGTTCCGGTTCTTATTATTATTATTATTATTATTCTTCTTCTGCCATTGAAGTCTATGACAGCCCATAGAACCGTAAGCGGGAAAATGAAAAAAAGTTGGCACACTCATAAAGGACAGTCCAATCATTGACCATAGCAAAATTGAAGTCTCTAACTCAATCTCTAAAGCGCCACCAACTGTCCAAAGTTGCACTCACGTTTATGTAAATAACTTTTGAACCGTATGTCCTAGAAACAAAATTCTTTTGTCCACTGATTCCTTGGCTCAAGACGATTCAAGTGCACCCTATGACGTCATTTTCCGTCATGAAAATTTTCCCGCCATTTTGAATTTTATGAAAAACCTACTTTTTCGAACTCCTCCTAGGCCGTTCGTCCGATTTTCACGAAAATTGAACCACATCATCTCCAGACAATGTGGACAAAACGATATATAAAGGAAGTTGGTTCGTCAAACCATTTACGAATAACTCACAAAAGAATCTGAGGTAATAGTCGCTAAAATGAAATTGAGGCTTTATCTCCGTAATGCATTTGCCTTTTCTGACCAAACTAGGTGTGTGTTATGTCAATTATGGTCTGAGGCTACCTGCAGAGTTTTGGCGCTCTGCCCCCTAGTGGTCAGGAGTTATCAAAAACTGACTTTTTTGCTTATAACTTCTGAACCCTTTGGCCAAAAATCATGAAACTGGTCTCTTTAGATCCAGTGGGTCATGCCGAGTCCTGTGATACCAAATATTCCCATATCGGCCATTTTGAGCGTCTGCCATTTCGATTTTTCTTATAAGATGCTATGTTTAACAAACACATGACTTTAGTGGTCTGTCAGCAATGGTTTACCCAATTGAAAGCAAACTTTGCATGTGTCAATGTCACCACACTCTCAATGTACCACATGAATTGACACTACAATTTGGTTACAGCGCTGCCTGTTGGTTGAATGTGATAAACCATTAAATCGAAATACTAAAGACCGTATTGTTGATTTTTCAGCCATTTAGACTTAAGTCATATTGAAATCTCTTTAGATTCTTACTGCCGTTGGTCTGATGATGCCAGCCATGTCGGCATGACATTTAATGCCCTCCTTGCGCTTGGCCCCGTGATGGCTGCTAGCAGCTATATTTATTATTATTCTTCTTCTGCCATTGAAGTCTATGACAGCCCATAGAACCGTAAGCGGGAAAATGAAAAAAAGTTGGCACACTGATAAAGGAGAGTCCAATCATTGACCATAGCAAAATTGAAGTCTCTAACTCAATCTCTCTAGCGCCACCAACTGTCCAAAGTTGCACTCACGTTTACGTAAATAACTTTTGAACCGTATGTCCTAGAAACAAAATTCTTTTGTCCACTGATTCCTTGGCTCAAGACGATTCGATTGCACCCTATGACGTCATTTTCCGTCATGAAGATTTTCCCGCCATTTTGAATTTTATGAAAAACCTACTTTGTCGAACTCCTCCTAGGCCGTTCGTCCGATGTTCACGAAAATTGAACCACATCATCTCCCGACAATGTGGACAAAACGATATATAAAGAAAGTTGATTCGTCAAACCGTTTACGAATAACTCGCGAAAGAATCTGAGGTAAAAGTCGCCAAAATGAAATTGAGGCTTTATCTCCCCAATGCATTAGCCTTTTCTGACCAAACTAGGTGTGTGTTATGTCAATCATGGTTTGAGGCTACCTGCAGAGTTTTGGCGCTGTGCCCCCTAGTGGTCAGGAGTTATCAAAAACTGACTTTTTTGCTTATAACTTCTGAACCCTTTGGCCAAAAATCATGAAACTGGTCTCTTTAGATCCAGTGGGTCATGCCGAGTCCTGTGATAGCAAATATTCCCATATCGGGCATTTTGAGCGTCTGCCATTTCGATTTTTCTTATAAGATGCTATGTTTAACAAACACATGACTTTAGTGCTCTGTCAGCCATGGTTTACCCAATTTACCCAATGTACCACATGAATTGACACTACAATTTGGTTACAGCGCTGCCTGTTGGTCGAACGTGATAAACCATTAAATCGAACTACTAAAGACCGTATTGTTGATTTTTCAGCCATTTAGACTTAAGTCATATTGAAATGTCTTTAGATTCTTACTGCCGTTGGTCTGATGATGCCAGCCATGTCGGCATGACATTTAATGCCCTCCTTGCGCTTGGCCCCGTGATGGCTGCTAGCAGCTATATTTATTAGGGGCCAAGCACCGAAGGTGCGGAGGCACCTATTGTTTTTGTTCCGGTTCTTATTATTAGGGGCCAAGCACCGAAGGTGCGGAGGCACCTATTGTTTTTGTTCCGGTTCCTATTATTATTATTCTTCTTCTGCCATTGAAGTCTATGGCAGCCCATAGAACCGTAAACGGGAAAATGAAAAAAAGTTGGCACACTCATTAAGGACAGTCCAATCATTGACCATAGCAAAATTGAAGTCTCTAACTCAATATCTCTAGCGCCACCAACTGTCCAAAGTTGAACTAACGTTTATGCTAATAACTTTTGAACCGTATGACCTAGAAACAAAATTCTTTTGTCCACTGATTCCTTGGCTCAAGACGATTCGATTGTACCCTATGACGTCATTTTCCGTCATGAAAGTTTTCCCGCCATTTTGAATTTTATGAAAAACCTACTTTTTCGAACTCCTCCTAGGCCGTTTTTCCGATTTAAAGGAAAATTGAACCACATCATCTCCAGACAATGTGGACAAAAAGTTATCCAAAGAAAGTTGATATGTCAAACCGTTTACGAATAACTGGCGAAAGAATCCGACGTAATGGTCGCAAAAATGAAATTGAGGCTTTATCTCCGCAACGCATTAGCGTTTTCTGACCAAACTAGGTGTGTGTTATGTCAATCATGATCTGACGCTACCTGCAGAGTTTTGGCGCTGTGCCCCCTAGTGGTCAGGAGATATGAAAAAGTTAAATATTTGCTTATAACTTCTGAACGCTTTGGCCAAAAATAATAAAACTGGTCTCTTTAGATTCAGTGCATCATGCCGAGTCGTGCGATACCAAATTTTCCCATATCGGCCATTTTGAGCGTCGGCCATTTTTAATATTGTCATAAATTGCTATATTTAACAAAGATATTGGCGTATCGTTACGAAACTCAATATGTGTCTTCGGCACCTAACCTTGATACGACTCAAAAAGTTTCGAGGCAGCACCCCCTTGTGGTCAAAAATTATAACCAAATTTACAAATATGCTAATAACTTTTGAGTTATTAGCCTATGGTAAAACAAATTATCTTTATACGTTCCTTGGGTCAAACCAAGAACACAGATACCAAATTTGTCATAGTCGGCCAAACTTCTTGTCCACCATGTTGTTTTTCTTTAAAAACCTACTTTTTCAAACTCCTCCCAGACCTTTTGTCCAATTTTCACCAAAATTAAACCACATCATCTCCAGACCATCATGACAAAAAGTTATCCAAAGAAAGTTGATATGTCAAACCGTTTACGAATAACTCGCGAAAGAATCCGACGTAATGGTCGCAAAAATGAAATTGAGGCTTTATCTCCGCAACGCATTAGCGTTTTCTGACCAAACTAGGTGTGTGTTATGTCAAATCATGGTCTGAGGCTACCTGCAGAGTTTTGGCGCTCTGCCCCCTAGTGGTCAGGAGATATAACAAAACTGACATTTTTGATTATAACTCCTGAACGCTTTGTCTAAAAATCATGGAACTGGTGTCTTTAGATCCAGTGGGTCATGCCGAGCCCTGTGATACCAAATTTTCCCATATCGGCCATTTTGAGCGTCTGCCATTTCGATTTTTCTTATAAGATGCTATGTTTAACAAACACATGACTTTAGTGCACTGTCAGCAATGGTTTACCCAATTGAAAGCAAACTTTGCATGTGTCAATGTCACCACACTCTCAATGTACCACATGAATTGACACTACAATTTGGTTACAGCGCTGCCTGTTGGTTGAATGTGATAAACCATTAAATCGAAATACTAAAGACCGTATTGTTGATTTTTCAGCCATTTAGACTGAAGTCATATTGAAATGTCTTTAGATTCTTACTGCCGTTGGTCTGATGATGCCAGCCATGTCGGCATGACATTTAATGCCCTCCTTGCGCTTGGCCCTGTGATGGCTGCTAGCAGCTATATTTAGGGGCCAAGCACCGAAGGTGCGGAGGCACCTATTGTTTTTGTTCCGGTTCTTATTATTATTATTATTATTATTCTTCTTCTGCCATTGAAGTCTATGACAGCCCATAGAACCGTAAGCGGGAAAATGAAAAAAAGTTGGCACACTCATAAAGGACAGTCCAATCATTGACCATAGCAAAATTGAAGTCTCTAACTCAATCTCTAAAGCGCCACCAACTGTCCAAAGTTGCACTCACGTTTATGTAAATAACTTTTGAACCGTATGTCCTAGAAACAAAATTCTTTTGTCCACTGATTCCTTGGCTCAAGACGATTCAATTGCACCCTATGACGTCATTTTCCGTCATGAAAATTTTCCCGCCATTTTGAATTTTATGAAAAACCTACTTTTTCGAACTCCTCCTAGGCCGTTCGTCCGATTTTCACGAAAATTGAACCACATCATCTCCAGACAATGTGGACAAAACGATATATAAAGGAAGTTGGTTCGTCAAACCATTTACGAATAACTCACAAAAGAATCTGAGGTAATAGTCGCTAAAATGAAATTGAGGCTTTATCTCCGTAATGCATTTGCCTTTTCTGACCAAACTAGGTGTGTGTTATGTCAATTATGGTCTGAGGCTACCTGCAGAGTTTTGGCGCTCTGCCCCCTACTGGTCAGGAGATATGAAAAACTGTCATTTTTGATTATAACTCCTGAACGCTTTGTCCAAAAATCATGAAACTGGTCTCTTTAGATCCAGTGGGTCATGCCGAGTCCTGTGATACCAAATATTCCCATATCGGCCATTTTGAGCGTCTGCCATTTCGATTTTTCTTATAAGATGCTATGTTTAACAAACACATGACTTTAGTGGTCTGTCAGCAATGGTTTACCCAATTGAAAGCAAACTTTGCATGTGTCAATGTCACCACACTCTCAATGTACCACATGAATTGACACTACAATTTGGTTACAGCGCTGCCTGTTGGTTGAATGTGATAAACCATTAAATCGAAATACTAAAGACCGTATTGTTGATTTTTCAGCCATTTAGACTTAAGTCATATTGAAATCTCTTTAGATTCTTACTGCCGTTGGTCTGATGATGCCAGCCATGTCGGCATGACATTTAATGCCCTCCTTGCGCTTGGCCCCGTGATGGCTGCTAGCAGCTATATTTCATCTTCTTCTTCTTCTTCTTCTTCTTCTTCCGCCATGGAAGTCTATGTAAGGCCATAGAACCGTTTGCGGGAAAATGATAAAATTTGGCACACTGATAGAGGACAAGCCAATCATTGACCATAGCAAATTTGAAGTCTCTAACTCAATGTCTCTAGCGCCACCAACTGTCCAAAGTTGCACTCACGTTTACGTAAATAACTCTTGAACCGTATGTCCTAGAAACAAAATTCTTTCGTCCACTAATTCCTTGGCTCAAGACGATTCGATTGCACCCTATGACGTCATTTTCCGTCATGAAAATTTTCCCGCCATTTTGAATTTTACGAAAAACCTACTTTTTCGAACTCCTCCTAGGCCGTTTGTCCGATTTTCACGAAAATTGAACCACATCATCTCCAGACTATGCGTACAAAAAGTTATTAAAAGAAAGTTTATTTGTCAAACCGTTTACGAATAACTTGCGAATGAATTCGACAAAATGGCCGCAGAAATGAAAGCGAGGCTTTATCTCTGCAACGCATTAGCGTATTCTGACCAAACTTGGTGTGTGTTATGGCAATGATGGTCTGAGGCTACCTGCGGAGATTTGGCGCTCTGCCCCCTAGTGGTCTGGAGATATGAAAAAGTGAAATATTTGCTTATAACTTCTGAACGCTTCGATCAAAAATCATAAAACTGGTCTCGTTAGATTCAGGGCATCATGCCGAGTCGTGCAATACCAAATTTTCCCATATCGGCCATTTTGAGGGTCGGCCATTTTGAATTTTGTCATAAATTGCTATATTTAACAAACACATTGGTGTATCGTTACGAAACTCGATATGTGTCTTCGGCATCTGGGCCTGATACAACACAAAAAGTTTCGAGGCAGCGCCACCTTGTGGTCAAAAGTTATAAACAAATTTGCAAAAATGCTAATAACTTTTGAACACGTTAACCTATGGTAAAATAAGTTGTCTTTATACGTTCCTTGGGTCAAACCGAGAACACAGATACCAAATTTGTCATAGTCGGCCAAACTTCCTGTCCGCCATGTTGTTTTTCTTTAAAAACCTACTTTTTCGAACTCCTCCCACACCGTTTGTCCAATTTTCACCAAAATTGAATCATAACATCTTCAGACCATGCTGACAAAAAGTTATTAAAATAAAGTTGATTCGTCAAACAGGTTTCGATAAAATTGCGAACAAATTTGACCAAATGGCCACCAAATAAAGCGAGGCTATATCTCCGCAACGCATTAGCGTATTCTGACCAAACTTTCTGTGTGTCATGTCAATCATGATCTGAGGCTACCTGCAGAGTTTTGGCGCTCTGCCCCCTAGTGGTCAGGAGATATAAAATACTGACATTTTTGATTATAACTCCTGAATGCTTTGTCCAAAAATCATGAAACTGCTGTCTTTAGATTCAGGGCATCATGCCGAGTCGTGCGATACCAAATTTTCCCATATCGGCCATTTTCAGCGTCAGCTATTTAGAATTTTGTCATGAAATGCTATGCTTAACAAACACATGACTTTAAAGCTGGATGTCAGCAATGCTTTACCCTATTGACACCAAACTTTGCATGTGTCATTGTCACCTCACTCTGGATATACCACATGATTTGACACATCAGTTTGGTTACAGCGCTGAGTTATCGAACGTGATAAACCATTACATTGAATTGCTAAAGACCGTATTGATGATTTTTCAGCCATTTAGACTGAAGTCATATTGGTATGTCTTTAGATGCTTACTGCTGTTGGTCTGATGCTGCCAGCCATGTCGGCATAACATTTAATGCCCTCCTAATGCTTGGCCCCGTCATGGCTGCTTGCAGCTATATTTATTATTATTATTCTTCTTCTTCTGCCATTGAAGTCTATGACAGCCCATAGAACCGTAAGCGGGAAAATGAAAAAAAGTTGGCACACTCATAAAGGAGAGTCTAATCATTGACCATAGCAAAATTGAAGTCTCTAACTCAATCTCTCTACCGCCACCAACTGTCCAAAGTTGCACTCACGTTTACGTAAATAACTTTTGAACCGTATGTCCTAGAAACAAAATTCTTTTGTCCACTGATTCCTTGGCTCAAGACGATTCGATTGCACCCTATGACGTCATTTTCCGTCATGAAAATTTTCCCGCCATTTTGAATTTTATGAAAAACCTACTTTGTCGAACTCCTCCTAGGCCGTTCGTCCGATGTTCACGAAAATTGAACCACATCATCTCCTGACAATGTTGACAAAACGATATATAAACAAAGTTGATTCGTCAAACCGTTTACGAATAACTCGTGAAAGAATCTGAGGTAAAAGTCGCCAAAATGAAATTGAGGCTTTATCTCCCCAATGCATTAGCCTTTTCTGACCAAACTAGGTGTGTGTTATGTCAATCATGGTTTGAGGCTACCTGCAGAGTTTTGGCGCTCTGCCCCCTAGTGGTCAGGAGATATTAAAAAACTGACTTTTTTGCTTATAACTCCTGAACCCTTTGGCCAAAAATCATGAAACTGGTCTCTTTAGATCCAGTGGGTCATGCCGAGTCCTGTGATACCAAATTTTCCCATATCGGCCATTTTGAGCGTCTGCCATTTCGATTTTTCTTATAAGATTCTATGTTTAACAAACACATGACTTTAGTGCTCTGTCAGCAACGGTTTACCCAATTGAAAGCAAACTTTGCATGTGTCAATGTCACCACACTCTCAATGTACCACATGAATTGACACTACAATGTGGTTACAGCGCTGCCTGTTGGTTGAATGTGATAAACCATTAAATCGAATTACTAAAGACCCTATTGTTGATTTTTCAGCCATTTAGACTTAAGTCATATTGAAATGTCTTTAGATTCTTACTGCTGTTGGTCTGATGATGCCAGCCATGTCGGCATGACATTTAATGCCCTCCTTGCGCTTGGCCCCGTGATGGCTGCTAGCAGCTATATTTAGGGGCCAAGCACCGAAGGTGCGGAGGCACCTATTGTTTTTGTTCCGGTTCTTATTATTATTATTATTATTATTCTTCTTCTGCCATTGAAGTCTATGACAGCCCATAGAACCGTAAGCGGGAAAATGAAAAAAAGTTGGCACACTCATAAAGGAGAGTCCAATCATTGACCATAGCAAAATTGAAGTCTCTAACTCAATCTCTCTAGCGCCACCAACTGTCCAAAGTTGCACTCACGTTTACGTAAATAACTTTTGCACCGTATGTCCTAGAAACAGAATTCTTTTGTCCACTGATTCCTTGGCTCAAGACGATTCGATTGCACCCTATGACGTCATTTTCCGTCATGAAAATTTTCCCGCCATTTTGAATTTTATGAAAAACCTACTTTGTCGAACTCCTCCTAGGCCGTTCGTCCGATGTTCACGAAAATTGAACCACATCATCTCCCGACAATGTGGACATAACGATATATAAAGAAAGTTGATTCGACAAACCGTTTACGAATAACTCGCGAAAGAATCTGAGGTAAAAGTCGCCAAAATGAAATTGAGGCTTTATCTCCCCAATGCATTAGCCTTTTCTGACCAAACTAGGTGTGTGTTATGTCAATCATGGTTTGAGGCTACCTGCAGAGTTTTGGCGCTGTGCCCCCTAGTGGTCAGGAGTTATCAAAAACTGACTTTTTTGCTTATAACTTCTGAACCCTTTGGCCAAAAATCATGAAACTGGTCTCTTTAGATCCAGTGGGTCATGCCGAGTCCTGTGATACCAAATATTCCCATATCGGCCATTTTGAGCGTCTGCCATTTCGATTTTTCTTATAAGATGCAATGTTTAACAAACACTTGACTTTAGTGCTCTGTCAGGAATGGTTTACCCAATTGAAAGCAAACTTTGCATGTGTCAATGTCACCACACTCTCAATGTACCACACACTACAATTTGGTTACAGCGCTGCCTGTTGGTTGAATGCGATAAACCATTAAATCGAATTGCTAAAGACCGTATTGTTGGTTTTTCAGCCATTTAGACTTAAGTCATATTGAAATGTCTTTAGATTTTTACTGCCGTTGGTCTGATGATGCCAGTCATGTCGGCATGACATATAATGCCCTCCTTGCGCTTGGCCCCGTGATGGCTGCTAGCAGCTATATTTATTATTATTATTATTCTTCTTCTGCCATTGAAGTCTATGACAGCCCATAGAACCGTAAGCGGGAAAATGAAAAAAAGTTGGCACACTGATAAAGGAGAGTCCAAAGCAAAATTGAAGTCTCTAACTCAATCTCTCTAGCGCCACCAACTGTCCAAAGTTGCACTCACGTTTACGTAAATAACTTTTGAACCGTATGTCCTAGAAACAAAATTCTTTTGTCCACTGATTCCTTGGCTCAAGACGATTCGATTGCACCCTATGACGTCATTTTCCGTCATGAAGATTTTCCCGCCATTTTGAATTTTATGAAAAACCTACTTTGTCGAACTCCTCCTAGGCCGTTCGTCCGATGTTCACGAAAATTGAACCACATCATCTCCCGACAATGTGGACAAAACGATATATAAAGAAAGTTGATTCGTCAAACCGTTTACGAATAACTCGCGAAAGAATCTGAGGTAAAAGTCGCCAAAATGAAATTGAGGCTTTATCTCCCCAATGCATTAGCCTTTTCTGACCAAACTAGGTGTGTGTTATGTCAATCATGGTTTGAGGCTACCTGCAGAGTTTTGGCGCTGTGCCCCCTAGTGGTCAGGAGTTATCAAAAACTGACTTTTTTGCTTATAACTTCTGAACCCTTTGGCCAAAAATCATGAAACTGGTCTCTTTAGATCCAGTGGGTCATGCCGAGTCCTGTGATAGCAAATATTCCCATATCGGGCATTTTGAGCGTCTGCCATTTCGATTTTTCTTATAAGATGCTATGTTTAACAAACACATGACTTTAGTGCTCTGTCAGCCATGGTTTACCCAATTTACCCAATGTACCACATGAATTGACACTACAATTTGGTTACAGCGCTGCCTGTTGGTCGAACGTGATAAACCATTAAATCGAACTACTAAAGACCGTATTGTTGATTTTTCAGCCATTTAGACTTAAGTCATATTGAAATGTCTTTAGATTCTTACTGCCGTTGGTCTGATGATGCCAGCCATGTCGGCATGACATTTAATGCCCTCCTTGCGCTTGGCCCCGTGATGGCTGCTAGCAGCTATATTTAGGGGCCAAGCACCGAAGGTGCGGAGGCACCTATTGTTTTTGTTCCGGTTCTTATTATTATTAGGGGCCAAGCACCGAAGGTGCGGAGGCACCTATTGTTTTTGTTCCGGTTCTTATTATTATTATTATTATTATTCTTCTTCTGCCATTGAAGTCTATGACAGCCCATAGAACCGTAAGCGGGAAAATGAAAAAAAGTTGGCACACTCATAAAGGAGAGTCTAATCATTGACCATAGCAAAATTGAAGTCTCTAACTCAATCTACGTTTACGTAAATAACTTTTGAACCGTATGTCCTAGAAACAAAATTCTTTTGTCCACTGATTCCTTGGCTCAAGACGATTCGATTGCACCCTATGACGTCATTTTCCGTCATGAAAATTTTCCCGCCATTTTGAATTTTATGAAAAACCTACTTTGTCGAACTCCTCCTAGGCCGTTCGTCCGATGTTCACGAAAATTGAACCACATCATCTCCCGACAATGTGGACAAAACGATATATAAAGAAAGTTGATTCGTCAAACCGTTTACGAATAACTCGCGAAAGAATCTGAGGTAAAAGTCGCCAAAATGAAATTGAGGCTTTATCTCCCCAATGCATTAGCCTTTTCTGACCAAACTAGGTGTGTGTTATGTCAATCATGGTTTGAGGCTACCTGCAGAGTTTTGGCGCTGTGCCCCCTAGTGGTCAGGAGTTATGAAAAACTGACTTTTTTGCTTATAACTTCTGAACCCTTTGGCCAAAAATCATGAAACTGGTCTCTTTAGATCCAGTGGGTCATGCCGAGTCCTGTGATACCAAATATTCCCATATCGGCCATTTTGAGCGTCTGCCATTTCGATTTTTCTTATAAGATGCTATGTTTAACAAACACATGACTTTAGTGCTCTGTCAGCAATGGTTTACCCAATTGAAAGCAAACTTTGCATGTGTCAATGTCACCACACTCTCAATGTACCACACACTACAATTTGGTTACAGCGCTGCCTGTTGGTTGAATGTGATAAACCATTAAATCGAATTGCTAAAGACCGTATTGTTGATTTTTCAGCCATTTAGACTTAAGTCATATTGAAATGTCTTTAGATTCTTACTGCCGTTGGTCTGATGATGCCAGCCATGTCGGCATGACATTTAATGCCCTCCTTGCGCTTGGCCCCGTGATGGCTGCTAGCAGCTATATTTAGGGGCCAAGCACCGAAGGTGCGGAGGCACCTATTGTTTTTGTTCCGGTTCTTTATTATTATTCTTCTTCTTCTTCCGTCATGGAAGTCTATGACAGCCCATAGAACCGTATGCGGGAAAATGATGAAAGTTGGCACACTCATTAAGGACAGTCCAAACATTGACCATAGCAAAATTGAAGTCTCTAACTCAATATCTCTAGCGCCACCAACTGTCCAAAGTTGAACTATCGTTTATGCTAATAACTTTTGAACCGTATGACCTAGAAACAAAATTCTTATGTCCACTGATTCCTTGGCTCAAGACGATTCGATTGCACCCTATGACGTCATTTTCCGTCATGAAAAATTTCCCGCCATTTTGAATTTTATGAAAAACCTACTTTTTCGAACTCCTCCTAGGCCGTTTTTCCGATTTCAACGAAAATTGAACCACATCATCTCCAGACAATGTGGACAAAAAGTTATCCAAAAAAAGTTGATATGTCAAACCGTTTACGAATAACTCGCGAAAGAATCCGACGTAATGGTCGCAAAAATGAAATTGAGGCTTTATCTCCGCAACGCATTAGCGTTTTTTGACCAAACTAGGTGTAGGTTATGTCAATCATGATATGAGGCTACCTGCAGAGTTTTGGCGCTGTGCCCCCTAGTGGTCAGGAGATATGAAAAAGTTAAATATTTGCTTATAACTTCTAAACGCTTTGGCCAAAAATAATAAAACTGGTCTCTTTAGATTCAGTGCATCATGCCGAGTCGTGCGATACCAAATTTTCCCATATCGGCCATTTTGAGCGTCGGCCATTTTGAATATTGTCATAAATTGCTATATTTAACAAAGATATTGGCGTATCGTTACGAAACTCAATATGTGTCTTCGGCACCTAACCTTGATACGACTCAAAAAGTTTCGAGGCAGCACCCCCTTGTGGTCAAAAATTATAACCAAATTTACAAATATGCTAATAACTTTTGAGTGCGTTAACCTATGGTAAAACAAATTATCTTTATACGTTCCTTGGGTCAAACCGAGAACACAGATACAAAATTTGTCATAGTCGGCCAAACTTCGTGTCCACCATGTTGTTTTTCTTTAAAAACCTACTTTTTCGAACTCCTCCCAGACCGTTTGTCCAATTTTCACCAAAATTAAACCACATCATCTCCAGACCATCATGACAAAAAGTTATCCAAAGAAAGTTGATATGTCAAACCGTTTACGAATAACTCGCAAAAGAATCCGACGTAATGGTCGCAAAAATAAAATTGAGGCTTTATCTCCGCAACGCATTAGCGTTTTTTGACCAAACTAGGTGTGTGTTATGTCAATCATGGTCTGAGGCTACCTGCAGAGTTTTGGCGCTCTGCCCCCTAGTGGTCAGGAGATATAAAAAAACTGACATTTTTGATTATAACTCCTGAACGCTTTGTCTAAAAATCATGAAACTGCTGTCTTTAGATCCAGTGGGTCATGCCGAGTCCTGTGATACCAAATTTTACCATATCGGCCATTTTGAGCGTCTGCCATTTCAATTTTTCTTACAAGATGCTATGTTTAACAAACACATGACTTTAGTGCTCTGTCAGCAATGGTTTACCCAATTGAAAGCAAACTTTGCATGTGTCAATGTCACCACACTCTCAATGTACCACATGAATTGACACTACAATTTGGTTACAGCGCTGCCTGTTGGTTGAATGTGATAAACCATTAAATCGAATTGCTAAAGACCGTATTGTTGGTTTTTCAGCCATTTAGACTTAAGTCATATTGAAATGTCTTTAGATTCTTACTGCCGTTGGTCTGATGATGCCAGCCATGTCGGCATGACATTTAATGCCCTCCTTGTGCTTGGCCCCGTGATGGCTGCTAGCAGCTATATTTATTATTATTATTCTTCTTCTGCCATTGAAGTCTATGACAGCCCATAGAACCGTAAGCGGGAAAATGAAAAAAAGTTGGCACACTCATAAAGGAGAGTCCAATCATTGACCATAGCAAAATTGAAGTCTCTAACTCAATCTCTCTAGCGCCACCAACTGTCCAAAGTTGCACTCACGTTTACGTAAATAACTTTTGAACCGTATGTCCTAGAAACAAAATTCTTTTGTCCACTGATTCCTTGGCTCAAGACGATTCGATTGCACCCTATGACGTCATTTTCCGTCATGAAAATTTTCCCGCCATTTTGAATTTTATGAAAAACCTACTTTGTCGAACTCCTCCTAGGCCGTTCGTCCGATGTTCACGAAAATTGAACCACATCATCTCCTGACAATGTGGACAAAACGATATATAAAGAAAGTTGATTCGTCAAACCGTTTACGAATAACTCGCGAAAGAATCTGAGGTAAAAGTCGCCAAAATGAAATTGAGGCTTTATCTCCCCAATGCATTAGCCTTTTCTGACCAAACTAGGTGTGTGTTATGTCAATCATGGTTTGAGGCTACCTGCAGAGTTTTGGCGCTGTGCCCCCTAGTGGTCAGGAGTTATCAAAAACTGACTTTTTTGCTTATAACTTCTGAACCCTTTGGCCAAAAATCATGAAACTGGTCTCTTTAGATCCAGTGGGTCATGCCGAGTCCTGTGATACCAAATATTCCCATATCGGCCATTTTGAGCGTCTGCCATTTCGATTTTTCTTATAAGATGCTATGTTTAACAAACACATGACTTTAGTGCTCTGTCAGCAATGGTTTACCCAATTGAAAGCAAACTTTGCATGTGTCAATGTCACCACACTCTCAATGTACCACACACTACAATTTGGTTACAGCGCTGCCTGTTGGTTGAATGCGATAAACCATTAAATCGAATTGCTAAAGACCGTATTGTTGGTTTTTCAGCCATTTAGACTTAAGTCATATTGAAATGTCTTTAGATTTTTACTGCCGTTGGTCTGATGATGCCAGTCATGTCGGCATGACATTTAATGCCCTCCTTGCGCTTGGCCCCGTGATGGCTGCTAGCAGCTATATTTATTATTATTATTCTTCTTCTGCCATTGAAGTCTATGACAGCCCATAGAACCGTAAGCGGGAAAATGAAAAAAAGTTGGCACACTCATAAAGGAGAGTCCAATCATTGACCATAGCAAAATTGAAGTCTCTAACTCAATCTCTCTAGCGCCACCAACTGTCCAAAGTTGCACTCACGTTTACGTAAATAACTTTTGAACCGTATGTCCTAGAAACAAAATTCTTTTGTCCACTGATTCCTTGGCTCAAGACGATTCGATTGCACCCTATGACGTCATTTTCCGTCATGAAAATTTTCCCGCCATTTTGAATTTTATGAAAAACCTACTTTGTCGAACTCCTCCTAGGCCGTTCGTCCGATGTTCACGAAAATTGAACCACATCATCTCCCGACAATGTGGACAAAACGATATATAAAGAAAGTTGATTCGTCAAACCGTTTACGAATAACTCGCGAAAGAATCTGAGGTAAAAGTCGCCAAAATGAAATTGAGGCTTTATCTCCCCAATGCATTAGCCTTTTCTGACCAAACTAGGTGTGTGTTATGTCAATCATGGTTTGAGGCTACCTGCAGAGTTTTGGCGCTGTGCCCCCTAGTGGTCAGGAGTTATCAAAAACTGACTTTTTTGCTTATAACTTCTGAACCCTTTGGCCAAAAATCATGAAACTGGTCTCTTTAGATCCAGTGGGTCATGCCGAGTCCTGTGATACCAAATATTCCCATATCGGCCATTTTGAGCGTCTGCCATTTCGATTTTTCTTATAAGATGCTATGTTTAACAAACACATGACTTTAGTGCTCTGTCAGCAATGGTTTACCCAATTGAAAGCAAACTTTGCATGTGTCAATGTCACCACACTCTCAATGTGACACTACAATTTGGTTACAGCGCTGCCTGTTGGTTGAATGTGATAAACCATTAAATCGAACTACTAAAGACCGTATTGTTGATTTTTCAGCCATTTAGACTTAAGTCATATTGAAATGTCTTTAGATTCTTACTGCCGTTGGTCTGATGATGCCAGCCATGTCGGCATGACATTTAATGCCCTCCTTGCGCTTGGCCCCGTGATGGCTGCTAGCAGCTATATTTATTATTATTATTCTTCTTCTGCCATTGAAGTCTATGACAGCCCATAGAACCGTAAGCGGGAAAATGAAAAAAAGTTGGCACACTCATAAAGGAGAGTCTAATCATTGACCATAGCAAAATTGAAGTCTCTAACTCAATCTCTCTACCGCCACCAACTGTCCAAAGTTGCACTCACGTTTACGTAAATAACTTTTGAACCGTATGTCCTAGAAACAAAATTCTTTTGTCCACTGATTCCTTGGCTCAAGACGATTCGATTGCACCCTATGACGTCATTTTCCGTCATGAAAATTTTCCCGCCATTTTGAATTTTATGAAAAACCTACTTTGTCGAACTCCTCCTAGGCCGTTCGTCCGATGTTCACGAAAATTGAACCACATCATCTCCTGACAATGTGGACAAAACGATATATAAACAAAGTTGATTCGTCAAACCGTTTACGAATAACTTGTGAAAGAATCTGAGGTAAAAGTCGCCAAAATGAAATTGAGGCTTTATCTCCCCAATGCATTAGCCTTTTCTGACCAAACTAGGTGTGTGTTATGTCAATCATGGTTTGAGGCTACCTGCAGAGTTTTGGCGCTGTGCCCCCTAGTGGTCAGGAGTTATCAAAAACTGACTTTTTTGCTTATAACTTCTGAACCCTTTGGCCAAAAATCATGAAACTGGTCTCTTTAGATCCAGTGGGTCATGCCGAGTCCTATGATACCAAATATTCCCATATCGGCCATTTTGAGCGTCTGCCATTTCGATTTTTCTTATAAGATGCTATGTTTAACAAACACATGACTTTAGTGCTCTGTCAGCAATGGTTTACCCAATTGAAAGCAAACTTTGCATGTGTCAATGTCACCACACTCTCAATGTACCACACACTACAATTTGGTTACAGCGCTGCCTGTTGGTTGAATGCGATAAACCATTAAATCGAATTGCTAAAGACCGTATTGTTGGTTTTTCAGCCATTTAGACTTAAGCCATATTGAAATGTCTTTAGATTTTTACTGCCGTTGGTCTGATGATGCCAGTCATGTCGGCATGACATTTAATGCCCTCCTTGCGCTTGGCCCCGTGATGGCTGCTAGCAGCTATATTTATTATTATTATTCTTCTTCTGCCATTGAAGTCTATGACAGCCCATAGAACCGTAAGCGGGAAAATGAAAAAAAGTTGGCACACTGATAAAGGAGAGTCCAATCATTGACCATAGCAAAATTGAAGTCTCTAACTCAATCTCTCTAGCGCCACCAACTGTCCAAAGTTGCACTCACGTTTACGTAAATAACTTTTGAACCGTATGTCCTAGAAACAAAATTCTTTTGTCCACTGATTCCTTGGCTCAAGACGATTCGATTGCACCCTATGACGTCATTTTCCGTCATGAAGATTTTCCCGCCATTTTGAATTTTATGAAAAACCTACTTTGTCGAACTCCTCCTAGGCCGTTCGTCCGATGTTCACGAAAATTGAACCACATCATCTCCCGACAATGTGGACAAAACGATATATAAAGAAAGTTGATTCGTCAAACCGTTTACGAATAACTCGCGAAAGAATCTGAGGTAAAAGTCGCCAAAATGAAATTGAGGCTTTATCTCCCCAATGCATTAGCCTTTTCTGACCAAACTAGGTGTGTGTTATGTCAATCATGGTTTGAGGCTACCTGCAGAGTTTTGGCGCTGTGCCCCCTAGTGGTCAGGAGTTATCAAAAACTGACTTTTTTGCTTATAACTTCTGAACCCTTTGGCCAAAAATCATGAAACTGGTCTCTTTAGATCCAGTGGGTCATGCCGAGTCCTGTGATAGCAAATATTCCCATATCGGGCATTTTGAGCGTCTGCCATTTCGATTTTTCTTATAAGATGCTATGTTTAACAAACACATGACTTTAGTGCTCTGTCAGCCATGGTTTACCCAATTTACCCAATGTACCACATGAATTGACACTACAATTTGGTTACAGCGCTGCCTGTTGGTCGAACGTGATAAACCATTAAATCGAACTACTAAAGACCGTATTGTTGATTTTTCAGCCATTTAGACTTAAGTCATATTGAAATGTCTTTAGATTCTTACTGCCGTTGGTCTGATGATGCCAGCCATGTCGGCATGACATTTAATGCCCTCCTTGCGCTTGGCCCCGTGATGGCTGCTAGCAGCTATATTTATTATTATTATTATTCTTCTTCTGCCATTGAAGTCTATGACAGCCCATAGAACCGTAAGCGGGAAAATGAAAAAAAGTTGGCACACTCATAAAGGAGAGTCCAATCATTGACCATAGCAAAATTGAAGTCTCTAACTCAATCTCTCTAGCGCCACCAACTGTCCAAAGTTGCACTCACGTTTACGTAAATAACTTTTGCACCGTATGTCCTAGAAACAGAATTCTTTTGTCCACTGATTCCTTGGCTCAAGACGATTCGATTGCACCCTATGACGTCATTTTCCGTCATGAAAATTTTCCCGCCATTTTGAATTTTATGAAAAACCTACTTTGTCGAACTCCTCCTAGGCCGTTCGTCCGATGTTCACGAAAATTGAACCACATCATCTCCCGACAATGTGGACATAACGATATATAAAGAAAGTTGATTCGACAAACCGTTTACGAATAACTCGCGAAAGAATCTGAGGTAAAAGTCGCCAAAATGAAATTGAGGCTTTATCTCCCCAATGCATTAGCCTTTTCTGACCAAACTAGGTGTGTGTTATGTCAATCATGGTTTGAGGCTACCTGCAGAGTTTTGGCGCTGTGCCCCCTAGTGGTCAGGAGTTATCAAAAACTGACTTTTTTGCTTATAACTTCTGAACCCTTTGGCCAAAAATCATGAAACTGGTCTCTTTAGATCCAGTGGGTCATGCCGAGTCCTGTGATACCAAATATTCCCATATCGGCCATTTTGAGCGTCTGCCATTTCGATTTTTCTTATAAGATGCAATGTTTAACAAACACTTGACTTTAGTGCTCTGTCAGGAATGGTTTACCCAATTGAAAGCAAACTTTGCATGTGTCAATGTCACCACACTCTCAATGTACCACACACTACAATTTGGTTACAGCGCTGCCTGTTGGTTGAATGCGATAAACCATTAAATCGAATTGCTAAAGACCGTATTGTTGGTTTTTCAGCCATTTAGACTTAAGTCATATTGAAATGTCTTTAGATTTTTACTGCCGTTGGTCTGATGATGCCAGTCATGTCGGCATGACATATAATGCCCTCCTTGCGCTTGGCCCCGTGATGGCTGCTAGCAGCTATATTTATTATTATTCATCTTCTTCTTCTTCTTCTTCTTCTTCTTCCGCCATGGAAGTCTATGTAAGGCCATAGAACCGTTTGCGGGAAAATGATAAAATTTGGCACACTGATAGAGGACAAGCCAATCATTGACCATAGCAAATTTGAAGTCTCTAACTCAATGTCTCTAGCGCCACCAACTGTCCAAAGTTGCACTCACGTTTACGTAAATAACTCTTGAACCGTATGTCCTAGAAACAAAATTCTTTCGTCCACTGATTCCTTGGCTCAAGACGATTCGATTGCACCCTATGACGTCATTTTCCGTCATGAAAATTTTCCCGCCATTTTGAATTTTACGAAAAACCTACTTTTTCGAACTCCTCCTAGGCCGTTGGTCCGATTTTCACGAAAATTGAACCACATCATCTCCAGACAATGTGGACAAAAAGTTATCCAAAGAAAGTTGATATGTCAAACCGTTTACGAATAACTTGCGAAAG
>JAWRVZ010001533.1:2500-23721 GCA_037043235.1 Rhodeus uyekii
ACGACCAGTGAAACCGGTGGACCAATGGCGTCGCAGCGTCTCAAATGAGACTGTGATTGGACGACTGGAGTAACCGGTGGACCAATGGCGTCGCAGCGTCTCAAATGAGACTGTGATTGGACGACCAGTGAAACCGGTGGACCAATGGCGTCGCAGCGTCTAAAAATGAGGCTGTGATTGGACGACCAGTGAAACCGGTGGACCAATGGCGTCGCAGCGTCTAAAAATGAGGCTGTGATTGGACGACTGGAGTAACCGGTGGACCAATGGTGTCACAGCGTCTCAAATGAGACTGTTATTGGACGACTGGAGTAACCGGTGGACCAATGGCATCGCAGCGTCTCAAATGAGGCCGTGATTGGACGACCAGTGAAACCGGTGGACCAATGGCGTTGCAGCGTCTCAAATGAGGCCGTGATTGGACGACCAGTGAAACCGGTGGACCAATGGCGTCGCAGTGTCTCAAATGAGGCCGTGATTGGACGACCAGTGAAACCGGTGGACCAATGGCGTCGCAGCGTCTCAAATGAGAATGTGATTGGACGACCAGTGAAACCGGTGGACCAATGGCGTCGCAGCGTCTAAAAATGAGGCTGTGATTGGACGACCAGTGAAACCGGTGGACCAATGGCGTCGCAGCGTCTAAAAATGAGGCTGTGATTGGACGACCAGTGAAACCGGTGGACCAATGGCGTCGCAGCGTCTCAAATGAGGCTGTGATTGGACGACCGGAGAAACCGGAGGACCAATGGCATCGCAGTGTCTCAAATGAGACTGTTATTGGACGACTGGAGTAACCGGTGGACCAATGGTGTCACAGCGTCTCAAATGAGACTGTTATTGGACGACTGGAGTAACCGGTGGACCAATGGCATCGCAGCGTCTCAAATGAGGCCGTGATTGGACGACCGGTGAAACCGGTGGACCAATGGCATCGCAGCGTCTCAAATGAGGCCGTGATTGGACGACCAGTGAAACCGGTGGACCAATGGCGTCGCAGTGTCTCAAATGAGGCCGTGATTGGACGACCAGTGAAACCGGTGGACCAATGGCGTCGCAGCGTCTCAAATGAGAATGTGATTGGACGACCAGTGAAACCGGTGGACCAATGGCGTCGCAGCGTCTCAAATGAGACTGTGATTGGACGACTGGAGTAACCGGTGGACCAATGGCGTCGCAGCGTCTCAAATGAGACTGTGATTGGACGACCAGTGAAACCGGTGGACCAATGGCGTCGCAGCGTCTAAAAATGAGGCTGTGATTGGACGACCAGTGAAACCGGTGGACCAATGGCGTCGCAGCGTCTCAAATGAGACTGTGATTGGACGACTGGAGTAACCGGTGGACCAATGGCGTCGCAGCGTCTCAAATGAGACTGTGATTGGACGACCAGTGAAACCGGTGGACCAATGGCGTCGCAGCGTCTAAAAATGAGGCTGTGATTGGACGACCAGTGAAACCGGTGGACCAATGGCGTCGCAGCGTCTAAAAATGAGGCTGTGATTGGACGACCAGTGAAACCGGTGGACCAATGGCGTCGCAGCGTCTCAAATGAGGCTGTGATTGGACGACCGGAGAAACCGGTGGACCAATGGCATCGCAGCGTCTCAAATGAGACTGTGATTGGACGACTGGAGTAACCGGTGGACCAATGGCATCGCAGCGTCTCAAATGAGACTGTGATTGGACGACTGGAGTAACCGGTGGACCAATGGCATCGCAGCGTCTCAAATGAGGCCGTGATTGGACGACCAGTGAAACCGGTGGACCAATGGCGTCGCAGCGTCTAAAAATGAGGCTGTGATTGGACGACCAGTGAAACCGGTGGACCAATGGCGTCGCAGCGTCTCAAATGAGGCTGTGATTGGACGACCGGAGAAACCGGTGGACCAATGGCATCGCAGCGTCTCAAATGAGACTGTTATTGGACGACTGGAGTAACCGGTGGACCAATGGCATCGCAGCGTCTCAAATGAGGCCGTGATTGGACGACCAGTGAAACCGGTGGACCAATGGCGTCGCAGCGTCTAAAAATGAGGCTGTGATTGGACGACCAGTGAAACCGGTGGACCAATGGCGTCGCAGCGTCTAAAAATGAGGCTGTGATTGGACGACCAGTGAAACCGGTGGACCAATGGCGTCGCAGCGTCTCAAATGAGGCTGTGATTGGACGACCGGAGAAACCGGTGGACCAATGGCATCGCAGCGTCTCAAATGAGACTGTGATTGGACGACTGGAGTAACCGGTGGACCAATGGCATCGCAGCGTCTCAAATGAGGCCGTGATTGGACGACCAGTGAAACCGGTGGACCAATGGCGTCGCAGCGTCTAAAAATGAGGCTGTGATTGGACGACCAGTGAAACCGGTGGACCAATGGCGTCGCAGCGTCTCAAATGAGGCTGTGATTGGACGACTGGAGAAACCGGTGGACCAATGGCATCGCAGCGTCTCAAATGAGACTGTTATTGGACGACTGGAGTAACCGGTGGACCAATGGCATCGCAGCGTCTCAAATGAGGCCGTGATTGGACGACCAGTGAAACCGGTGGACCAATGGCGTCGCAGCGTCTCAAATGAGACTGTGATTGGACGACTGGAGTAACCGGTGGACCAATGGCATCGCAGCGTCTCAAATGAGGCCGTGATTGGACGACCAGTGAAACCGGTGGACCAATGGCGTCGCAGCGTCTCAAATGAGGCCGTGATTGGACGACCAGTGAAACCGGTGGACCAATGGCGTCGCAGCGGCTAAAAATGAGGCTGTGATTGGACGACCAGTGAAACCGGTGGACCAATGGCGTCGCAGCGTCTCAAATGAGACTGTGATTGGACAACTGGAGTAACCGGTGGACCAATGGCGTCGCAGCGTCTCAAATGAGACTGTGATTGGACGACCAGTGAAACCGGTGGACCAATGGCGTCGCAGCGTCTAAAAATGAGGCTGTGATTGGACGACCAGTGAAACCGGTGGACCAATGGCGTCGCAGCGTCTAAAAATGAGGCTGTGATTGGACGACCAGTGAAACCGGTGGACCAATGGCGTCGCAGCGTCTCAAATGAGGCTGTGATTGGACGACCGGAGAAACCGGTGGACCAATGGCATCGCAGCGTCTCAAATGAGACTGTGATTGGACGACTGGAGTAACCGGTGGACCAATGGCATCGCAGCGTCTCAAATGAGGCCGTGATTGGACGACCAGTGAAACCGGTGGACCAATGGCGTCGCAGCGTCTAAAAATGAGGCTGTGATTGGACGACCAGTGAAACCGGTGGACCAATGGCGTCGCAGCGTCTCAAATGAGGCTGTGATTGGACGACCGGAGAAACCGGTGGACCAATGGCATCGCAGCGTCTCAAATGAGGCCGTGATTGGACGACCAGTGAAACCGGTGGACCAATGGCGTCGCAGCGTCTCAAATGAGGCCGTGATTGGACGACCAGTGAAACCGGTGGACCAATGGCGTCGCAGCGTCTCAAATGAGGCCGTGATTGGACGACCAGTGAAACCGGTGGACCAATGGCGTCGCAGCGTCTCAAATGAGGCCGTGATTGGACGACCAGTGAAACCGGTGGACCAATGGCGTCGCAGCGTCTCAAATGAGGCCGTGATTGGACGACCAGTGAAACCGGTGGACCAATGGCGTCGCAGCGTCTCAAATGAGAATGTGATTGGACGACCGGTGAAACCGGTGGACCAATGGCGTCGCAGCGTCTCAAATGAGGCTGTGATTGGACGACCGGAGAAACCGGTGGACCAATGGCATCGCAGCGTCTCAAATGAGACTGTGATTGGACGACTGGAGTAACCGGTGGACCAATGGCATCGCAGCGTCTCAAATGAGGCCGTGATTGGACGACCAGTGAAACCGGTGGACCAATGGCGTCGCAGCGTCTAAAAATGAGGCTGTGATTGGACGACCAGTGAAACCGGTGGACCAATGGCGTCGCAGCGTCTCAAATGAGGCTGTGATTGGACGACCGGAGAAACCGGTGGACCAATGGCATCGCAGCGTCTCAAATGAGGCCGTGATTGGACGACCAGTGAAACCGGTGGACCAATGGCGTCGCAGCGTCTCAAATGAGGTCGTGATTGGACGACCAGTGAAACCGGTGGACCAATGGCGTTGCAGCGTCTCAAATGAGGCCGTGATTGGACGACCAGTGAAACCGGTGGACCAATGGCGTCGCAGCGTCTCAAATGAGGCCGTGATTGGACGACCAGTGAAACCGGTGGACCAATGGCGTCGCAGCGTCTCAAATGAGAATGTGATTGGACGACCAGTGAAACCGGTGGACCAATGGCGTCGCAGCGTCTCAAATGAGGCTGTGATTGGACGACCGGAGAAACCGGTGGACCAATGGCATCGCAGCGTCTCAAATGAGACTGTTATTGGACGACTGGAGTAACCGGTGGACCAATGGCATCGCAGCGTCTCAAATGAGGCCGTGATTGGACGACCAGTGAAACCGGTGGACCAATGGCGTCGCAGCGTCTCAAATGAGGCCGTGATTGGACGACCAGTGAAACCGGTGGACCAATGGCGTTGCAGCGTCTCAAATGAGGCCGTGATTGGACGACCATTGAAACCGGTGGACCAATGGCGTCGCAGCGTCTCAAATGAGGCCGTGATTGGACGACCAGTGAAACCGGTGGACCAATGGCGTCGCAGCGTCTCAAATGAGGCCGTGATTGGACGACCAGTGAAACCGGTGGACCAATGGCGTCGCAGCGTCTCAAATGAGGCCGTGATTGGACGACCAGTGAAACCGGTGGACCAATGGCGTCGCAGCGTCTCAAATGAGGCCGTGATTGGACGACCAGTGAAACCGGTGGACCAATGGCGTCGCAGCGTCTCAAATGAGGCCGTGATTGGACGACCAGTGAAACCGGTGGACCAATGGCGTTGCAGCGTCTCAAATGAGGCCGTGATTGGACGACCAGTGAAACCGGTGGACCAATGGCGTTGCAGCGTCTCAAATGAGGCCGTGATTGGACGACCAGTGAAACCGGTGGACCAATGGCATCGCAGCGTCTCAAATGAGACTGTGATTGGACGACCAGTGAAACCGGTGGACCAATGGCGTCGCAGCGTCTCAAATGAGACTGTGATTGGACGACCAGTGAAACCGGTGGACCAATGGCATCGCAGCGTCTGAAACGCCGCAGTGAAAGTGTGTGATCAGGATGATTTGGTTTAATTCTCCAGAAGCGTCACACAATTGTTCCCAAACAGCAGCATCTCAACGCATTATTGAGCTTCATCTGACGCTCTGAGACTCGTTTATGATGGAGGGAAAGAGCCGATCGCACAAACACAGTTTATTACTCAGATTTACAGTCATGAAGGTTTGGTTTTGTTTCTTTATTCACAGACGTTTTCTGCAACACAGCAGTGTTAAAGTAGCAGCTCTGGATGCAAACACAGCAGTTGTTGAGGCGTGCCGTGAGATTACGCTGAACTCTGAACTCTGACTCACTGCAGGGTGAAGCTGTCGACGCGGCTGACCCGCAGCTGATAGTGGATCCCGGCGCCGGACAGCGTCGACACGTCCACGTAGAAGAACTGCATCTCCGCCACGGCCTTGGTGGGCGGCTGGCACAGCGTTCGGCCCACCTGCGTGTACTGGTACTTCCTCTGATACCTGCACACGCACACACACACACACACACACACACACACACACGGGTCACGTGACGCGCAGTCGTTTACGACCTCACCTCGACTGCTCGCGCAAAAACAGAAGTTCATGAGGAACTGAGAGACCAAAGGTCACGCATGAATACACATAGCTGAGAACATGACACTTTGACATCTGATTATCATCTGACTGCAGCGGCATGAGTCATGGCGATGTGTGTGTGAGTGTGTGTGTGTGTGTGTGTAAAAATCACAATATGATTTTTATCCGATCCAAATGTTCACCATCACATTTTACCTATAAATTAATAATAATTCTTGGCCACATATGTTTAATTTCTCTTCTGGAAGTTTAGCAAAAGATTTACGCAAGCATTATGGGATGTCCTGTTGCTAGGCAACGGCTGAACTCACAGGCCTCTGAGGATGAGGGGAACCTGAAAGGACAGAACCGCCTGTTTCTGCCGGACCACGAACAGAACCGGACTCACAGCGCTCTCCGACAGCAGCTCGACCGACACCCGCACGCCCTCCGTCTGAGAGAGAGAGAGAGAGACAGAGAGAGAGAGAGACAGAGAGACAGAGACACAGAGAGAGAGAGAGAGAGAGAGAGAGAGAGAGAGAGAGTTATTGTGACGGTCAGTCTGCAGAGCCGGCGCCGGTTCTGACGGACACACACCTTGTTCCTGGAGACGGTGTGGTTGTAGGAGTAGATGGTCTGGTTGTCGCTGGTGATGGTGTCGTCATACGTCACGTCGAACTGAGCGTCTCTCTGGACGACCACACTGGTGCCGCTCGCCGCCGGACTGAACAGCAGCATCAGGACCAGCCAGCGCTGGACAACGCAGCTCAGCTCCAGCATGCTGATCCGGCATCAGCCTCAGATCTAGAGCCCAGCAGAACCGGGTTACACACTCCTCCGCTGACACACACTCCACCCGCACCGCTTACACACTCCACGCGTGATCAGGAGTGATGCACTACACTATCACTATCTCCTCTGGACAGTTTACAGCTCAAATAACACATTAATTCTGCAACGAATCAACAAATAACCACTGTAAACATGTCAACAAATGCAGTGTGACGCAATAGTGTCCGTCACTGTGTGAAGAACAAGCTGTGATGTCGTCTCAAACACTCACACAATCACACTCTCTCCCTCACACACACACACACACACACTCTCTACCTCTCACACACACACACACACACACACACACACACACACACACTCTCTACCTCTCACACACACACACACACACACACACACACACACACACTCACTCACTCACAGACTCACACACACACACACACACACACACACACACACACACACACAGTATTCGTGTGGGATTGGTAATGCATGTGTTATGTATGGACTCACCGTGTCTCCGCGGAGCTGATGATGAGGTTTTTAACTCAGTCTCATAGCAAGTTCAGTGAATGTTTGATATGAGATGAACGCGACCGACGCTCGCGCTGCTGTGTTGATATGCTGACCAACGCGTTGCTGTGACGTCATCACGCACACGTCCTATAACGCGCGCGTCATCACCACACACAAACACACAATTATTTACACAACCTACACTCTACACACAGATCATAACACACACAATACAACGTTTATTCAACGTTGTGAAAAAACTGCGCTGATTATCCTCAAGGGGCGGAGTTACACAGTGATTAGCCAATGGCAGCGCAGCAGGAAGACACGTGACCGGTTTCTGCACTAACATCAAACACTCAAAAACAAAAGCAACAAACAGCCTGATTTGATTCGTGTTCATATCTGCAACATATTCTGAACATCTGGAGGCTTTCGTAACACTTTGTGTAAAACACATTGAAACTGAGAAGATGTTTGAATTTGATATACAGTATATAAATAAAAACACACACCCTCACACACAGTCTCACTCTCACATACACACAAACACACTCACGCGCACACACACACACAAGCTTACACATACACACTCTCACACACACACACGGTAGTTTCCTCGAGTATCTACAGAGGATTTTGCTGGTTATGTTTCCGGCTGCTGTCAGATGCAGGAAGTCAGGTCTTACTTTGAGATGCTTCCGTTTGATTGGATGAGCCTGAATCGGCCTGAGCTGAGTTACTAGAGATCATATATTGATATACAGTATATATATATATATAGTACACTACACTATACTGCACTATACTATAATAAACTATACTACATTACACAACAGTACTCTATGCTATGCAAAACTATACTATACTGCACTACAGTACTCTGCTATACTATACCATATTATACTATGCAACACAACAGTACTCTATGCTACACTATACTATATTATACTATGCAACACAACAGTACTCTATGCTATACTATACTGCACTATACTATAATATAATATACTATACTACATTACACAACAGTACTCTATGTTATGCTATACTATACTACACTACACTATACTGCACTATACTATACTACACAACAGTACTCTATGCTATACTATACTACACTATACTACGCCACACTAAACTATAATATACTATACTACACTACACAACAGTACTCTATGCTATGCTATGCTACACTATACTATACTATACTACGCCACACTAAACTACATTGCACTACATTACACTACACTATAACATACTATACTACGCCACACTAAACTACATTGCACTACATTACACTACACTATAACATACTATACTACGCCACACTAAACTATAATGTACTATACTACACTACACAACAGTACTCTATGCTATGCTATGCTATGCTATGCTATACTATACTATACTATACTATACTATACTATACTATACTATACTATACTATACTATACTGCACTGCACTACACTACACTACACTACACTATACTACGGCACACTAAACTACATTGCACTACATTACACTACACTATAACATACTATACTACACTATACTGTACTACCATACTACACTATAATATACTATACTACACTATACTGTACTACCATACAACACAATAATATACTATACTATACTATAATAATACATTTTATTTGTAATGCTCTTTATATTTCTGCAAACTCAAAGTGCTTCAGAGCATCTAGGGTACACTTAAAATCAAAGTAATTTAATAGAAAAAGAAAACTAAATAATAAAAACCTCTAAAACATGTTCATTTGAAAGCTTTTGTAAAAAGATATGTTTTTAGGTTGCGTTTAAAAGCATCAGTGGTCTATGGGGCCCTCAGGTGGTGCGGGAGGGTATTCCACAGCCTCGGAGCAGCCGATGAAAAGACCCTATCACCCATGCTGCAAAGTTTTGTTCTGGGAATTTGGAGGATGTTTGAGTTTGCAGAACGAAAGTGCGTGCAGAGTGCGAAAAGGTCGGGTGGGTGAGAAGTTAAATTTAACTTAAATTCTAAATTTAAATTCTCTACGAGTTTAATTCGTTCCAAGAGCGAGCTCGTAAACCAAAATGCTCCTACACCAAAACAAATTTCCCCATAAGAATGCACTAAAAATCAATTCATTCGTCCACACGACCACAAATGCCCATTTTAAATATTTTTGTTTTGTTTTACCCTATTAATTGCAGTTAAAATTGTAACCATTAAGATCTCATATAAACACTAATTAATAATTGACAATTAAACTCTAAAAATACATGACAATTTACTGTAATGCACTTCAGGTTTGAGCAGCCTGCTAGGAGGAGAGAGAGGAGAGAGGAGGGGGGAGCGGGGAAAGCAAGGATGAGAGCAAATGAGTGAATTTACTATAATAGTGCAGAAAACAAAGTAATAATCCAGAGTGAAAGTTGTGGAACATGGGAGCCGCGAACGAACGAACCTGCGGGAGCCGCGAACGAAAGGCAGATGATATGAGAATCAGGTGTTCAGTGACCACACACACACACACACACACACTCAGGCAGAACTAGGAGACACTGAATTCATGAACTGTGACAGTTACTGCTTAGAGGTACTGTACATGTATATTTCACTATGTGAACAATAGCGATCACAATTAATTAATGTTAAGAATAGGAGGTAAAAACTTCTGTAAATCACTTATAAAAGTATCACTGTGGTGAATGATGCAGCCAATGAATGAGTTAAGGGCTGATAAAGGGGTTGGAACCACTTGATTGTTTTATGAGAGGCTGTGTTTAGGATATTTCATGTAAAAATGCACACAAAGATGCTGAGCGTTAGGACTTTCCAAACAAAAATGCGCATGGGTGAGGAAAACTTTTTCTCGTACACAGATACAATGCTCGTACCCCGATTCGACCCTCCATGCTCATACAACGATTTGCTCGTTTACCAAGTCGCTCGTAAACCGAGGTATTACTGTATAGTAAATTGTACTATAATACATTACACTATACAATACTACACTATAATATACTGTACTACACTACACTACACTATACTACACTACAGTACACTATGCCATACTATACTGCTCACATAGATAGATAGATACCCAGCCAACACATCCATGTGGGGCCCAAAGGGGTTGCACCTGGGCTGATTTCTGGGGCCCACCTGGGCTACCCAACTGGGACCCAGCTAATTTTGTCCTCAGTTTCCATGGTGGCCCGACATGGGTTAGCCCAGATGGGTTTATGATGGGCCCTTGATGGGCACCATATAGGGCCCATTTGGGTAATCCCATGTGGGGCCCATAGGAGGCTGCTTACATGGGTTTATGATGGGCCTTTGATGGGCACCATATAGGGCCCATTTGGGCAATCCCATGTGGGGCCCATAGGAGGCTGCTTACATGGGTTTATGATGGGCCCTTGATGGGCACCATATAGGGCCCATTTGGGTAATCCCATGTGGGGCCCATAGGAGGCTGCTTACATGGGTTTATGATGGGCCTTTGATGGGCACCATATAGGGCCCATTTGGGGCCCAAAGGAGACTGTTTAATGGGTTAATGATGGGACCTGGCTAGGTTTTATGTAGGTCTCGTGTGGGCCACAACAGCTATATATATGGGCTAACATACTTGTTTGTTTGGGTTATTTTACAGTAAACCCCTAACTACAAATATTACATTTAACCCAATAAAGTACAGTAAAATGTCCAGAAAAGTCAATGAAGAAAGACCAGTAGCTCATGCTTTCATTTATTAAGAACTTTTTAAAACTCAAATACAAAACACAAAGTGCAGTAATGCTCCAGTAACATATTTGTTATAATAACCTCTTGAACTGAAGAGTTCCCAAGACAAAACAAGCCAAAGCAACAGTGTGGCTCCTCAGTCCTCCGTTCTCACTCTCCCAGTGGCCCTTTGAAAAGATAGAACAAATTAATATATTTTACCACTCGTTATATTAAAATATCTAAAATGTTATATAATACATATACAATTAATTTTATATTTTTAGTTTAAACATGTCAGATTGATTAGCCTTTCGTATCTCACATCACGCTGTTAATCAGTGGTTCTAAACCACATTTTGCATGTCTCTTTAATCAAACACACCTGATTTAGGTCATCAGTTTATTAGTGGATAACCCAAGACCTGGGGTCAGTTGCATAAATAAGTGTCAAAAATAAGTATTAGACACAGCGTCTAGTATTACATTCACAGCGACCAAAAACAACTAAGTGACAGCAAAATGTCTAAAAGCTGATTTATTCTTCTGCGTCAGACATAAGCCGTAGCCTGTGCATCGGTTATAATTTATACTTCTGCGTTGTTGTCCACGTCACATGCAGCACACATGCGGACCGCTAGTCTGCAGTGTCCACGGGCATGTTGATGTGTGACCCGCAGTACCATGGCAAAAGCCGAAGAAGATGTAACATTAAAGTATAGTAAAGTGCAAAAATCACACACAAAACAAACACATAGGGAGGGAGGGAGGGGTTCTAGCAAACCAACAGAGCGTAGAACACGCTGTCTGATTTTTGGAGAGGTGCATGTCAGGCAACAGCGTAGCTGCGTGAACTACACAGCCTATGGCGTAGCTACGGTGTAGGTTTGACACTAAAGTATCCATTGGGCTTAAGAGTGCACATAGTAATAAATTATTTTATTTTTTTTGCATCTCTTACTCATCTTGCTCTCCAACATGTGCCCTCGCAGTCCGGTTTCCTCCCCTGTCCCTGGCACCAATGAGCCACTTTGACACTGCCTTTTCTGCTTCTTTTCTGTTTATTTGGTTCGTAAGGGCTTTTTTTTCTTCAAGCTGCCTGTGAAATGCATATAAACAAAGAGCATAATAGAGATTAAATTCCATATTTGACCACTCAAAGAAGCAGTTCTCCAATTTTACTGTTTTCCACAAAGCAATGGTATCAAATAAAATATTGACATAAATCTCCAAAATGCTTCAAGAAACCTACCTGACAAAAATCTCACTGGATTATGTAATGGTCACACTGTAGAGCCCCGATATTATTACATGCCTAGTACAGAGTGTGTAAATATATCAATATATAAATTTAGTCTTACCTTCTTTTTCGCTTCCCTTTTCCCATATTTCCTCCAGAATCTGATTCCGCCTGCAAGTCAGAGGTCACTTCAGACTTTAGAAGCTTTGCTGTGGCATGGGCATAGTTTCCTGTAGGTTATAGGCATAAAAAATTATACCTTATTTGTGTGTAATTTGACACATAATTATCATTATAACTATCACCATTCCACACTCAATAAAAACATTACCTGCTTTTCCCAATATGCGCACTTTAAACTGTGGCCAGTCAGAATTTCACAACTTCATCCTTTACTGCCTTGCTGATGCGTCCTCACTCACTCAGCTCTCAAGCAGCCTCGATTCGTTTCATACATGGACAATAAACATTTTAGAGATTAGACATTCCTAAAGATTTTTATACATGATAAAATTATACATAAACACATTCATGAGTACTGAGGGGTTTTAAACAGCAAATTAGTCATTCAGATAACAAATTTTATTTTAAACATGAAACATGTACTGAGTGAGCTAGCTGCTACGGGCCTGCTCTCTCTCATGTGTACCAGTCCCGAATGTGCAGAACGCGGAGATCGCATAATTCAGTGGAAAATCAATGTGCATTATAGTTCAGTGAATAAATGCCTATTAAACACATGAAAGTGCATTATATCTCAATGAATGTGCCCAATTTTTGGACTAAAAGCGCTATGGTCTGTGTTTTGTGTAACGTATAATTCTGTGCTTAAAAATAAACGGGAGCAGACAGATTGAACAGGTGTCAAAATACCGATAACGTTAATTCTTTTTGGGCGTTTGATGTGCGCACTATAAATGCCATTGAGGTATATCGTAAAACAGTAGTCAAATATAAGCCTCAACTCGAAACAATTCAATAACAGTTTGTAAATTATAAGAAAATATATTACTCTAATATTGTAACTCCTATCGTTTTTGTTATGGGGAGCCACAAAAAAACGGCGAACATTTTTCAAAAAGAGGCGCGATTTCTGAGGATAGATGTCTAACTGTAATTGTCAACATTCTAACGAGACAATAGTTAAACTAATGCTTTGGTTAACACTATGTTGTGAAAACTAGGTATTTCTAATACATTTTACTTTTCAGTTTTTATGTAGTGTTGTAGTTCTTACCTTAAGTATAGTTGACAGCAAAATCACCAACGGAAAATAGACGAAAGTGGCGCGCAACAGCGGGTGGGGGATGGTAGTGTTGTTTAAGATCTCGCGATATAGTCGACAGGGGGATGGGAATTGCTGCGTGAGTTCCTGCAATAGTTTTGACCTCACAATTATTTTATTTATTTTTTTCAAATCGTGGGCTCTTGATCTTTTTAAAATCAGAAAATGTGGTACAATTGCATGAGTGTTCACATTTTTTAATTTTTATTTAAGTAGGTTGTTAGTCCAAGTGTCAAAGCAACAAATATATGTACTGTCTATTTGATTTTGATTTAAATTATGATTAAATTAAGATTGCTAAAATTAATTCAAGTGTCACAACAACAACAAAAATAATTTTAAAGGCATATATGCACATTGTAATCACCTATGGAATTAATTATATTTGCACTTATGCAATTATGTTTGTATTTGATAAAACAAAAAGGGTCCCATGTGTAGCCCATGCACAAATTTCCCATTAAATACCCACCTGGGAACCACATGGGGAGCCCAGCTGGGTTCACCCATATGGGTCCTAGCTGGGTCACCCAAGTGGGCCCCAGATAAGATGCCCACCTGGGTGGACCCATGTGGGTCCTAGCTGGGTAACCCAAGTGGGCCCCAGATAAGATGCCCAATTTGAGCCCATGCCCACTCTGTACCCCTGTAGCCCATGTAAAACCCATGTGGGCCCCACATTCACGTGTTTGCTGGGTAGATAGATAGATAGATAGATAGATAGATAGATAGATAGATAGATAGATAGATAGATAGATAGATAGATAGATAGATAGATAGATAGATAGATAGATAGATAGATAGATAGATAGATAGATAGATAGATGCGCGTGTATGAGGAATTGCGCATTCCTGTCTCCGAGCGCGTTTCCGGTTGGGGGGGGTATGCAGAGAATTTCTTGTTGTCATGGCAATAGTTTCCTCAGCGCGGCGCGAGATCCGACCAATATAATAAACCCAACACACAATCGCGCACGCGCGCGCCCGTCCCGTAACCAGGGCAACCGAGACATGCGCTCGCGAAGGCAATGAAGTCATTGTTACGCTATCGGTTGCCACGGCGACAGCCATGAGAGGGCGCTGCGCAAAGGGGCGGAGCTCGCGCAGTGACGCACGGCGGGGGCGTGTCCAGAGCGCGCGCTGCGCGTCCTCGCTTGTTGTTCCCGCAGAGAGGGCAGAAGATGGCGGCCGTGTCGAGCGGGGCCGCCGCCGGGATTCCGCACCCGAACCGCGAGCGAGCGCAGCCCGCCGCCTCCACACACCACCCGAACCCGAACCCGCTCCCGCACCGAGCCGCGGCCGCGAGCGCCAGCGCCAGCCGCCCCCCTCCCGCGCGCGTCGGATACTATGAGATGGAGCGGACCATCGGGAAGGGCAATTTCGCTGTGGTCAAACTCGCCACGCACATGATCACCAAAGCAAAGGTGAGACACACACACACACACACACACACACACACACACACACACACACACACTCTCTCTCTCTCTCTCTCTCTCTCTGTCACACACACACACACACTCACACTGACGAGGATGCGGCCTTCATGCGCGTGCACGCGTCTGTGAAAATTGTGTGTAGATGTGTGTGTTCCGTATGGATTGTATATATATCTCTGTATGTGTGTGTGAGAGAGAGAGAGCGCTTGTGTGTGTGTATATATATATAGTATAGTATAGCTGTTTGTTTCTGTATGTGTGTGTATGTGTGTGTGTGTATATTGTGGGTTGGTTAACAGTGATGCTGTTGTGGGAGGAGAGAGAGGGATCCTCAGATAGATAGATAGATATGGATGGATGACAGATGAGATTCATGTCAATCATCAGAACACACATCACACACACACACACACACATTCTCTGTAACAAATATACTCTCTCACTCATATACACACTTTTACTCTCACACACTCTCTATCACACACAGATACACACTCACACACACTTCTGAAGTTGATGGTAATGTTGTGTTTGATGTGAGTTCAGGCAACATCACAGTTTTGTTTGTGTGTTTAGTCCTGATCTTTGTTCATCTTTGTGTGTTTGTACAGTGTTTGTGTCGTGGGCAGTTGTGCACTTCACTCAAGTGTGTGTGTGTGTATGAGAGTGTGAGCATGAGTTGTTTGTGAGTGAAAGACTGTGTGTAAGAGTGTATTTGCGTGACTTGGTGTGAGAGTGTGTGATAGGGTTAGTTGTGTGTGCGGGAAAGTGAGTGTGTGAGCATGAGCTGTTTGTGAGTGAAAGGGCATATGTTTGTATATAGAGTGTGTGTGTGAGAGACACATCTCTACACACACACACACTGAGATTGGGTCTGTGGTTTTGTGTGAGGATCAATGCGTATATTAATGCTTGAATGTCACAATCATTCATGTGTTCATGTTCATCTAATGTGATCTCGTCTTGATCTTGTTGATCTTGTGTTGTAATAGTACAGTGGAGTTGTGTGGAGTTGTGTTGTCTCTCTGGTTGTGTCGACGGCCTCGGGGAGCAAAAAAGCATTGACAACCCATATATCATATATTACCGTGTTTTCCCACATATAACCCGCAGACGCAGATAATCCACACTCATATAGCCAGCGGGTTTTGGGTTTTGTGTAAAAATCGTTGGCATAACCCGCACTCATAGATTGATGAACTTTTGTGTAAGATCACATTTCAAATGTTGCTCGTATGAGTTCAATTATCATAACTGTTCAGCTCGTGCTTGTGTGCGAAATTCCCACAATAAAAACACAAACAAGTCAGAATCAGAAGAAAAAGAAAGAGCAGTCTCTCCCGCTGCGCTCGTCCCTTTAAGAATCGTGAGAAGAGCCCGCCCTCATGCAGCACAGCCAATCACATCTTGCATGATTGACAGATCAGACAGCCTATCTATCAGCGCCAGTGAAAATGTATTGATGTACATGATGTGAGTTATTAAATGAGAATGTAAATTTTTTACACAACAGTGTTGCCGCGATTTGTTTGATGAAGCGATCGGCATTCATCTAAAAAATGTACATACACACAGTACAGTGTGTGTGTTTGCTAACAACAAAAGGCAAATGTAAAACCACCACAATAAAAACCACCTTCGACTCTTGATACAAACCTTTAATTATATTCTCCAACAATGCAAACACAAAGATTGCTCACAAAATCACAAAAACGTGCGGATGCTGCAGCGTGTTGTTCCTCAGACGAGATCAACGACAGCGAGTGAACCGTGAGCGACCGCGATCCACGAGCAACACAAACTCAGCGCATGCAGTGAACTAGCTACCATCATGAGTCACGAAATAACCATGTGAAGTGGAGAATATGTCGTTTTTTCACTAACTGCTCTTCAAACATAGTTTTCCCTGGAGGTCTCGCATCCATGTACTAACCAGCTTAACCCTGCTCAGCTTTAGTGGGTAAACAGTCTCGCGTGGGTCTCGTATCGGTCTCACACTTGGTGTCCACTGAGGCTTCATTTACATTTATGCATTTGGCAAATGCTTTTATCCAAAGTGACTGACATTGCACTCATGGAACACATTTGCTTTCCCTGGGAGTTGAACCCATGACCTTGATGTTGTAAACACCAATACTCTACTATCTATACTCGGATCTGTTTCTGCACGTCACAGCAGCAAAGCGTCACATTTACTTCAGAAAACTGACCATGAACTCTATATTCAGCTGGAAAATGGAGTTCAGCTGGAAATACAGTGGAGTTCACTTATCTCGAGTCTCGGTTAACTCGCCAATACTGTTTTTGAAGTGGAGCCGCCAAACTCCCTATTTGTCTTAGTATTTTCTGATGGGTTATTTCGATTCTGTTATGTCGCACAACCCTGATATCTCGAGCACAAAAGAGGGTCAGATTCACCACTTCACATGGTTATCTCGTGTCTGAGTGCACTTAAAGCCCGCCTTCTATGATTTGATTGGTTTTCTCAAATATTTTGACATTGACGAGCGGTTACCGACCAATGAATATGAGGCTTAGATGAACTCACACACACACACACACCTGCTTCTGTTCGGACGCGCGCTCTGCTCAGATTGAAGAACACGCTTATTAAAAGACGGGATGAAGCTGAATTTGTTGAGAAAGCACATTAGACGGGCAGAACACAAGAATATATCAATCTAGTACAGCTGATGACCTCACGAATATATTATGACTGTTTACACTGAGTGAAATTGTGTTTGCAATGTTGGAGAATATAATGAAAGGTTTGTATGGAGAATGGAAGGTGTTTTTAATGTATTCTGGTAAATCTGCTGTTAGTTGCTGCACAAATGCCTTTTGTTGTTACAAACATATACAGTGTGTGTACATTTATATAGCATGCTGATCCTTCATCTGATAAATAGATATATTGACTGCTGGTTATCTCCATCATCGGTTATCTCAACACTTTTTTGCCCCGAGGCCGTCGACAGAACCCAACTCCACTGTATTCATATTTACTTTACATGCATTATTGAAGAACAAGTTTGAGTGAATCAGTGTTTATGAGAGATGCTTCACTGCGAGAGAAATGAACGTTTATGTAAATGAGTTGAAGTGTGTGTGGCGGATCTGAGATGCAGTGTGTCACATTAACTGCCCCGACTGGGGTTTTTCTCCAGATGAGCGTCACACTTTGTTCTGACGGTGTTTCCGTCTCTTCCAGCGTTTGTGTTGTTCAGATGCTCAGCTTCATAATCCAATTAACATGCTAAGCTCTCCTCTCTCTCTCACTCTCACTCTCTCTCTCTCTCTCCTCTCTCTCTCACTCTCTCTCTCTCTCTCTCTCACTCTCTCATCTGATCACCCCTCTCTCTCACTCTCTCATATCTGATCACCTCTCTCTCACTCTCTCTCTCTCTCTCTCTCTCTCACTCATCTGATCACCTCTCTCACTCTCTCATCTGATCACCTCTCTATCTCTCTCACTCTCTCTCTCTCTCTCTCTCTCTCACTCATCTGATCACCTCTCTCACTCTCTCATCTGATCACCTCTCTATCTCTCTCACTCTCTCTCTCTCTATCTCTCACTCATCTGATCACCTCTCTCACTCTCTCATCTGATCACCTCTCTATCTCTATCTCTCTCACTCTCTCTCTCTCTATCTCTCACTCATCTGATCACCTCTCTCACTCTCTCATCTGATCACCTCTCTATCTCTCTCACTCTCTCTCTATCTCTCACTCTCTCATCTGATCACCTCTCTCACTCTCTCATCTGATCACCTCTCTATCTCTATCTCTCTCACTCTCTCTCTCTCTATCTCTCACTCATCTGATCACCTCTCTCACTCTCTCATCTGATCACCTCTCTATCTCTCTCACTCTCTCTCTATCTCTCACTCATCTGATCACCTCTCTCACTCTCTCATCTGATCACCTCTCTATCTCTCTCACTCTCTCTCTATCTCTCACTCATCTGATCACCTCTCTCACTCTCTCATCTGATCACCTCTCTATCTCTCTCACTCTCTCTCTATCTCTCACTCATCTGATCACCTCTCTCACTCTCTCATCTGATCACCTCTCTATCTCTCTCACTCTCTCTCTATCTCTCACTCATCTGATCACCTCTCTCACTCTCTCATCTGATCACCTCTCTATCTCTCTCACTCTCTCTCTATCTCTCACTCATCTGATCACCTCTCTCACTCTCTCATCTGATCACCTCTCTATCTCTCTCACTCTCTCTCTATCTCTCACTCATCTGATCACCTCTCTCACTCTCTCATCTGATCACCCCTCTCTCTCTCTCACTCTCTCTCATCTGCTCACCCCTCTCTCACTCTCTCATCTGATCACCTCTCTCTCTCTCTCATCTGATCACCCCTCTCTCTCTCTCACTCTCTCTCATCTGCTCACCCCTCTCTCACTCTCTCATCTGATCACCTCTCTCTCACTCTCTCATCTGATTACCTCTCTATCTCTCACTCTCTCATCTGATTACCTCTCTCTCATCTGATCATCTCTCTCTCACTCTCTCATCTGATCACCTCTCTATCTCTCTCACTCTCTCTCTCACTCTCTCATCTGATCACCTCTCTCTCTCTCACTCTCATCTGATCACCTCTCTCACTCTCATCTGATCACCTCTCTCACTCTCATCTGATCACCTCTCTCACTCTCATCTGATCACCTCTCTCACTCTCATCTGATCACCTCTCTCACTCTCTCATCTGATCACCTCTCTCACTCTCTCATCTGATCACCCCTCTCTCTCTCACTCTCTCATCTGATCACCTCTCTCTCTCTCACTCTCTCATCTGATCACCTCTCTCACTCTCACTCTCTCATCTGATCACCCCTCTCTCTCTCACTCTCTCATCTGATCACCCCTCTCTCTCTCACTCTCTCATCTGATCACCCCTCTCTCTCTCATCTGATCACCCCTCTCTCTCTCACTCTCTCATCTGATCACCTCTCTCACTCTCTCATCTGATCACCTCTCTCACTCTCTCATCTGATCACCCCTCTCTCTCTCTCACTCTCTCATCTGATCACCTCTCTCTCTCTCTCACTCTCTCATCTGATCACCTCTCTCACTCTCTCATCTGATCACCTCTCTCACTCTCTCATCTGATCACCTCTCTCACTCTCTCATCTGATCACCCCACTCTCTCACTCTCTCATCTGATCACCCCACTCTCTCACTCTCTCATCTGATCACCTCTCTCTCTCTCACTCTCTCATCTGATCACCTCTCTCACTCTCACTCTCTCATCTGATCACCCCTCTCTCTCTCACTCTCTCATCTGATCACCCCTCTCTCTCTCACTCTCTCATCTGATCACCCCTCTCTCTCTCATCTGATCACCCCTCTCTCTCTCACTCTCTCATCTGATCACCTCTCTCACTCTCTCATCTGATCACCTCTCTCACTCTCTCATCTGATCACCCCTCTCTCTCTCTCACTCTCTCATCTGATCACCTCTCTCTCTCTCTCACTCTCTCATCTGATCACCTCTCTCACTCTCTCATCTGATCACCTCTCTCACTCTCTCATCTGATCACCTCTCTCACTCTCTCATCTGATCACCCCACTCTCTCACTCTCTCATCTGATCACCTCTCTCACTCTCTCATCTGATCACCTCTCTCACTCTCTCATCTGATCACCCCACTCTCTCACTCTCTCATCTGATCACCTCTCTCACTCTCTCATCTGATCACCTCTCTCACTCTCATCTGATCACCCCACTCTCTCACTCTCTCATCTGATCACCCCTCTCTCTCTCACTCTCTCATCTGATCACCTCTCTCTCTCACTCTCTCATCTGATCACCTCTCTCTCTCACTCTCTCATCTGATCACCTCTCTCTCTCACTCTCTCATCTGATCACTTCTCTCTATCACTCTCATCTGATCACCCCACTCTCTCACTCTCTCATCTGATCACCCCTCTCTCTCTCACTCTCTCATCTGATCACCTCTCTCTCTCACTCTCTCATCTGATCACCTCTCTCTCTCACTCTCTCATCTGATCACCTCTCTCTCTCACTCTCTCATCTGATCACTTCTCTCTATCACTCTCATCTGATCACCTCTCTCTCACTCTCTCATCTGATCACCTCTCTCTCTCTCACTCTCTCTCATCTGATCACCTCTCTCTCTCTCTATCACTCTCATCTGATCACCCCTCTCTCTCTCTCTCTCATCTGATCACCTCTCTCTCACTCTCTCATCTGATCACCTCTCTCTCTCTCTCACTCTCATCTGATCACCCCTCTCTCTCTCTATCACTCTCATCTGATCACCCCTCTCTCTCACTCTCTCATCTGATCACCTCTCTCTCACTCTCTCTCTCTCTCATATTCATTCAAACACTCTATCATTGAGAACATGAACCGTTTGTTTCAGTGAAAAAAATAAATTGAATTTTCACTTTTTGCACAGTTTGCGCTTGTTCCTCCAATATTACATTGGCATAATGCAGAACAAATCTCATTCTCATTACTGTAATGCGTCC
>JAWRVZ010001534.1:0-23717 GCA_037043235.1 Rhodeus uyekii
ACAGACAGAGTAAACAGCATAAGCACGACGCGTCAGAATATTTTCTACACGCTTCTCTAAACGGAATATGGACAAATAACCGAGGTTACGATAGTAAACGGAGACGTTTTCCAACCGATCACTACATTACAAAACCTTATTCGCTGCTTAATTGTTCTTGGTCACCGTCAATGAGTTGATATACCATTTTATCTCGCATATAATCCGCAGATGCATGTTAATTGCACCTTCACATGCCCCAACGGTGTGATATGTAAAATGTATAAAAATGTTACTGGTATGTATAAACATAAAATGTGTGATTCAGCCCTCAGGACTGGTGGGTTTTTTCTCCCGTTTTTGCGCAAGGAAGACATTCCTAATGTCAAAACTTTAGCATCAATGTGTGAACAAACATTTTCAAGAATAAAATACATGAAGAACGATTTGAGAACAAACTTGTACGATGATAATCTCAGGTCACTGTTGATCTTTTCTATTTGGACCTCGAGTGTGTAGTCGGCCCCCAAACTGCTGTTTGACAGTTAATGCGGCCCCCGAGCTGAAAGCTTTGGAGACCCCTGACTTAAAGTCACTGTAATATGACAAATGTGCCTCCGTTTTAAGTTTGAGCTATTGTTCCCCTTACAGGAAGCTTAAAAAAAAAAGATAAGGTACTCTAAATGTCTTACATTTGATAGAGAAATAATTGTTGTGTGTAATTGATATTTTAATTGCCATCAAAGCGTGCCAATTATTTGTCAATAGAAATAAGCAGAGTTAAAAAAAAAATGCAACTTACAACTTATATCTGCTCTTGACTAAATTTCTCCAACTGAAATAAGGTTTAATTATCCTTAATTTATACATTTCAGTGTTTCTAGCTGAATGCTACTGCTAGACTTGAACAACTTGTTTTAGTTTTTATTTTGCGTATTTGTGAAGAACAAACATGACATATTCTGAAATCGTTTTCCTGAGGGGAAGTGCACAAAAATAATTAAACAAGAGTAGCACAACTCCATTTTTCTTTTCAACAAAGAGCAGAGATACAAACGTGATTGGTTTAGATTTGTGTAACGTATTTATGTACACATTAAATGTATGCATGTCAGTTTAGCAAATGTGTCACTATTTAATGTAATACCAAACAAAATGTATAAATAAATAATTCCACATATGATCTTAGACTGGTGTGAAAAGTGAGAATAAACATTCAACTAACCTGAACTTCACCAATGTATCAAGCACACAGTGTCACATTCATGTTGTGTCTCTTCACTCTCCCTTTTTATCTTTGTGTGCTTCCTGTGTCATTTCCCTCTCCTGTCGTCAATCACTCCTCTCGTTAGTCTCGTCACCTGTTCCCAATCTTCCATTGTTTTTAAGCCCTCATGTGCTCCTTTGTCTTGGTCACTTGTTAATAATGTGTGGAGGCAAAAAAAAAAAAAATATATATATATATATATATTTATTCAGAGACTCAGAAAATATGAGATTAATTTAACAGTATAAAGATAAAGAGATAAGATTAATATAACAGTATAAAGCACATGCATAAATACAAATAATTAGTGATAGTGAAATGAAGCCTTGTGAAGCACCAAGACTTTCCCCTCAACTGTGTTTTAAAAATGTTCATTTCTCGAAGCTTTTCAACACGGTGCACACTACCGATGTCTTGCGGTCAAAAGCTGAACAGCTGTTTATGCCAGATGACCTATTTTATGTTTCATGTAATAAATAATTTTGAAAACCACAAAAGAAATGTAGTTTTGAACTAAATAAAGCGCGTTAACCTGTAGTGATTCTGTGATTTCACTGCGCCTGGACTACTGTTTGTTCTTTTGGAGTATATCTGCTGCTAATATGTGGCCTTGCTGGTTTCTGCTAATTTTCCTACTGGAATTACGTGGTTTTTACAGCAAGACTGACCTCGATTACTTTGACTCCACCATGCTAAAATCTCTGCCATGGAACTTTTAAAGTTTAGTCACTCTTCGCCACCTGCCACTCGTGTTTTGGAAACGCTGCGATTGCAACATCTACTCCGACGGCCAAAATACATTCATCGTGGATCCCGCCAGAATCTGATTTTAATGGTAAAATCCCAGTTTTGATTCAAAGGCGTTCGGATCTTCACCGTCATCCACCTCAGCACTGTGCCTGTCCTGCCAACTTTTCCTACCTCCAAAAGTCCTACCTTCCCGAGCGCCGCTTCCACGCCATCGCTCCCGAGCATTGCGGCTACATCATGGCTCCCGAGCGCCGCCGCGCAAACGTCATGGCTCCCCAGCGCCACCGCGCAAACGTCATGGCTCCCGAGCGCCGTCGCGCAAACGTCATGGCTCTCGAGCGCCGCCGCGCAAACGTCCTGGCTCCCGAGCGCCGCCGCGCAAACGTCCTGGCTCCCGAGCGCGGCGCAAACACCCTGGCTCCCGCGTCCGCGGTAAAGGAACCCCAGCCCGCGGCCGCCGTTGGACTGTGTCCCCAGCCCGCGGCCGCCGTTGAACTGTGTCCCCAGCCCGCGGCCGCCGTTGAACTGTGTCCACAGCCCGCGGCCGCCGTTGAACTGTGTCCCCAGCCCGCGACCGCCGTTGAACTGTGTCTCCAGCCCGCGGCCGCCGTTGAACTGTGTCCCCAGCCCGCGGCCGCCGTTGAACTGTGTCCCCAGCCCGCGGCCGCCGCTGAACTGTCAGAGCCGCCAGACCCCTGGGACTTCCCAAATCCTCCGCCCGATCTCCCAGACCACCCGGTGCCCCTCGCCCTGCCGGCGCCTCCAGTGCCCCTCGCCCAAGGACCACCTGGGCCTCCCGACGGTCTACCGGGGAGGTCCCTCAATAATTTGTTTGGGGGGGGGGTACTAGTGTGACTCTGAGGGTGGGTGGGGAAAAGGAGGCGGAGCCTCCTGGGGTGATCAGTTCCCCCGGTACCTCCCTGGACACTCCCCCGCACCTGGCCCCTGGTTCCCCCAGCACCTCCTTGGACACATCCCTTAACCTGGCCCCTGGTCCCTCCTGCACCACCCTGGAGACCCCTCCTGGACTCTGTGTATAACCCGGTCTCCAGGGTGCCCACCCTCCCACCCGTGTTATGATGTTTTGCCTGTCTTGCCCTCTTCCTGGTCCCCCTCTCTTCCCTCCCCAAGGTGTGTCTCATACGGCGTGAGGTCACGCCTTGTGGGAGGGGGCGTTCTGTCACAGTCTCGTCGTGTCTGTCACATCCGGGTTCCTCTGTGTCTCCCAGATCCTTCCCCCTCCTGTCTTGTTAGTGATTACCCTGTTAATCATGACAGCTGTGACCCATTTCCTTGTGTACTTAAACCCTCATGTTACCCCTGGTCTTCGTCGGTGATTGTAGTGTTTTAGTGTAGGTCTGTGGATGTTCTCTCCGTTAAGAGTTTCTGAGTTTTGCACCCCTGCGTGCCTTTTGAGTTCATCGTGTAAGTGTTTTGTTTCCTTTATTAAAACCTGTTTAGCGGTGATCCTGTCTCCTCCCGTGTCTCCGCATCACACACCAACACAGTTGCTAACAATAACATGTTCTATCTGGTAAAGAAAGTTTTTAACTAATGAAAAGCCCTGACTTGATTAAAAATCACTCTTTACAACTCATTCAAATAAGAAAAAGGAAAATAGCATATGGAAAATAAGACAAAGAAAAGAATATAGGTACAAATAAGAAAAACAAAAGAATATATATACTAGCGCCAATTTATTTCCGAATTGTATCTTTCATCAACATCCAACAACCATAAATGTATCTATATAAACACAAACAGATTAAAGTTGCATAAATATGCAAAGAATACTTTTTTCAAACATTTTCCAACATTTAAACAAAAATAATCTCATTAACATTTTTCTGCTTACTAAGAGAATTCAAGGATTGTTGTGGAATTTTCTCAAATATCAATCAGAGAGTCAAGAGTGGTCAGAAGTCAAAGAATATATTTATTCACTTGTACAAGGACTCGTCTTACACACGTCTAGCATGCATGAGAGGAGTGGAGGGGCAGTCCCTCACACCCCTTATATACCTTATGGCCTACACAAAATTTCTGTCAAGACCATTCCTAAAAAGGAGTGGTCGAGCACGGCTCTAATGCCTATGCTCTGTAAGTTACTTTACGTCACACAAGCACTAATTTCTGCAAAAACATTTCCGAAAATTGAGAATTGTGTTCGTCACCTTAACATTAAAACTTCACACATTTGTTATTTATAATGACAGCTCCCCTGCACACATACGCACATCTCTATCTCGACCTTTACACATTTCCAGTTGAGCAAACAATGCCTGCACACTGAACTGTCATGAGAGACACACATAATATTCAGCATACAGAATTTCTTCAGTAAGTATTCACATTCAGTACATTTCCATTAAGCATACGTAATCTGCAAATTTCCATTACAGGATGTTTCCAGAAAAGTAAACATTTTGGTCTTGTTTGTTTCTCACGCTAACATTGACCCAGTCGCATCGACTGATAAGGTTCACTCACAGTTTAAATTCATATCTCACAAATATTTTCTCTTGTGCAACTATTATGATTGTTCTAATGAACCATTTCTCTTCTTTTTCAGGATTGCACCAGGAGCAGATTCAAGTCTCAAGGCTAATTTTCCACTCGCCTAATTGGACCAATCTTCCACTCGTTTAATTAACTATTTTAAGTGAGTTTCGGTTTTTATTTTAATACATTTGGTCTTCTCTTCACAGTAAATACTCTTTGTAGATGTTAATAAAATAAATGTACATGTTCATGAATGCCATAAGTTTTTTTTTTCAACATATGCAGGATTTCTAGTGACCTGTTACATCTGCAAATTTGCCCAAATATTCACAATGTTGAACTGATCAGTTTTTTCTTCTTCATGTACAAGCATTAGGCTTTTTTTTGGGGGGGGGGTTACCCAAAAAAGTGAATTTAAAATTAAGGTGTGAAAATGTCTTTGTTATTAATGGGAACTACAAACTGGGAAATGCACCAAGATATTTTAACTTAAGTTGAGTTAATATATGGAGCACCACCTGTTATTTTGATATACAATGGAGTTTGGTTATGTTGACGGCGTCGGGGTCGAGGAAAAGCATCAAGATAACCGTTTCGCGAGATAACCCTTACATCATATATTCCATATATTACAGTTTTTCTCAAATGCTAAAACACAAAAGCCAATCCTCTAAACCAAATGACCAGTTGTCTAAACACATTTACTAAATCTACCCATCATTTTCCAATATCATAAACAAATTTCACACGAAGACAAAATTCACAAAACACAATCCTCCGTTCTCATAAATCTTAACACATTTGTCCTTGCTTAAACACAAGTTGCAAAAGAACTCTGCTCATATTCTCAAATGAAAGCTCATGTGATGCAAAATGCCTGCCACAGTCAGCAATATTTGAACACATTGAACACACCTGGCATCATTCATTACACACAAGAACTCAAAATTGAAGACACTTGTTGCTAATGCTGTGACCACATGTGAAAACGCAAATTCAGAGTGCACAGTTTGCTGAAGATTCCAAACAAACACAATGGATGAAGGCAGAGTAATTGTAAGAGATGCAAGCAACAGTCATTGACCATGTCATTGTCCATGGAATGACAATGGCTGAAGCAGGACTAAGAGTTCCATCTAAACCTGAGTAGGTTCACCACAAGAATGTCACATAGAGGTGGGAGGGTTGCCATATTTACAGCAGCACAAGAAACCCTCAATGTGGATATGATTCGTGAGAACAACCTCATCAGACTACGGGAGATCAGAGACAACGTCATTGCTGATAATGTCAACTTTGAGAGCATTGATGTCAGCTTGGCCACAATAGACCGAGCTCTCCGGTTCCAAAATATGCGGATGAGACAGGTCTGTAGGTTTCCCTTTGAGCGCAACTCTGCTCAACACAAAGACCTATGTTATGAGTATGTGCGAGTAAGGATCCATGTTCACAGTACAGTTAGTGGACATGTACATCTACACTACTTCTGGACAATATTGTGCTACCTGATTGACTGTTGTTCTGAACACCTGTGCACTTTCACATTTTCAAAACGAAAACGAAAACGAAACGAAGGCAAAGAGGCCGTAACATCATTGAGGGAGGGGGGAGGGGGGGGGGGTAATATTACTCTTTGTGTGTCCATGAGTTTGGAGGGGCTTGTCCACCGGCAAGCAAACTGCAGCAAGATGGCGCCGCAGATGGCAGCCTCGGTTTTTTGCTCTTCAGTTATTGTCTTGTCTTTGTTTGTTTGTTCTGCTTTTAGTCATTCTTTCCCGATTGTTTTCACCAAAAACAAACTACTGGACATTAGGGAACACACACCAGACAATATTTCTGTGGTTTTTGATTATTCAGACGTTTTATTTGATATTCTCGTTGGAGTCGTGACTGTCTCTTTAAACCAAGCAGCCAGATGCATGCGAGGGAGGCGATCTGGGGCACTGGTCAAACTCCGCTCACGGGGCTTCCGCACTCCTCTTCCCAGTATTCATCTTGCTAATCTCCATTCTCTTCCTAATAAAATGGATGAACTGCTTCTCCTCACCCGGATTAATAAGGATTTTTTTCAACTCTGCTGTACTGTGCTCCACTGAGACCTGGCTAAATATAAACACACCGGACAATGCACTATACCTGCCGGGCTTCCAGCTGTTCCGAGCAGATCGCATCACGGAGCTAACGGGGAAAACGAGAGGTGGAGGTTTGTGTTTCTACATCAATGAAAGTTGGTGTTCAGATATAACAACGCTGAAGAAGATATGCTCTCCTAACCTAGAGACTCTCTTCATAAACTGTAAACCTTTCTATTCACCGCGTGAGTTTGTCTCGTTTATTCTCGTCAATGTTTACATTCCTTCAGACGCGTGTGTCAGCACGGCATTACAACAGCTGGCTGAACAAATAGCTGAGACTGAGCAAAAGTATCCAGATTCTCTTTTAATCATTCTTGGGGATTTTAACAAAGCAAATCTCTCCCGTGAACTGCCAAAACACAGACAGCACATTACATGTCCCACCAGAGACAGTAATATTCTTGACCACTGCAACACCACAATAAAGAATGCATATCACTCAGTCCCACGGGCAGCTTTGGGGCTTTCTGATCACTGTGTGGTTCATCTTATACCATCCTACAGGCAGAAACTGAAATCAGCTAAACCTGCAAAAAAGACTGTAAAGAGATGGACTAATGAATTACAACAGAATTTAAAAGCATGCTTTGATTGCACAGACTGGGATGTTTTTGAAGCTGCTACCACTGATCTGGACGAGCTCACAGAAACTGTAACATCATACATCAGTTTCTGTGAGGATACACACATTCCTACCAGGACATTCTTATCATTTCCTAATGATAAACCATGGTTTACTGGGAAACTCAAACAGCTTTGTCATAACAAAGAGGACGCTTACAGAAGGGGGGATGGTGTTTTGTACAAACAGACCAGGAACAGACTGACAAAGGAGATAAGAGCTTCTAAGAGAAGTTATGTTTAAAAGCTGAGAAACCAATTCTCTTCCAACAACCCTGCTGCTGTCTGGTCAGGCCTGAAGAATATCACCAATTATAAGCCACCATCCCACCGACCTGCTGAGAATCAACAGCTAGCGGATGAGCTAAACACTTTTTACTGCAGATTTGAGAAACCCAATTTCACACCTCAAAACCACCCTGAACTACACTTCACACGTCCTCCAAAACCTCCTGCACCCCCTCTCCCCCCCCCTCCGCCACCCAACCAGTGCTTAAGGTCTGTGTGGAGCAGGTAACCAAAATTTTCAAAAGACAGAAGATAAGGAAAGCTTCAGGCCCAGACGGCATCTCGTCTGCTAGTTTGAAAGCCTGCGCTGACCAACTGGCTCCAGTCTTCACGCGGATCTTCAATAGATCATTGGAGCAGTGTGAAGTTCCCCGTTGCTTCAAATGCTCCACTATCATTCCTGTCCCAAAAAACCCCAAAATCACTGGACTTAATGACTACAGACCTGTCGCTCTCACATCTGTGGTCATGAAGTCATTTGAAAGACTGGTTCTGGCCCACCTGAAGGACATCACTGGACCCTTGCTGGATCCTCTCCAATTTGCCTACAGAGAAAAACAGGTCTGTGGATGATGCAGTCAACATGGGACTGCATCATATCCTGCAACATCTCGATAGACCTGGGACTTATGCAAGAATCTTCTTTGTGGACTTCAGCTCGGCCTTCAACACCATCATGCCTGATCTTCTTACAGCTAAACTGACCCAGCTCTCCTTGCCATCCTCAATCTGTCAGTGGATCACCAGCTTCCTGACAGACCGGCAACAGCGAGTGAGACTGGGGAAACTCACATCCAGGACTCTCACTACCAGCATTGGCACCCCCCAGGGGTGTGTTCTCTCCCCACTGCTCTTCTCCCTGTACACCAATGACTGCACTTCTAAAGACCCTTCTGTGAAGCTCCTGAAATTTGCAGACGACACCACCGCCATCGGCCTCATCCGAAACGGTGACGAGTCTGCTTACAGACTGGAGGTTGAACAACTGGCTGTCTGGTGCAGTTATAACAACCTTGAGCTCAACATGCTCAAAACGGTGGAGATGATAGTGGACTTCAGGAGGAACAGCCCTGATCTACCTCCACTCACCATCCTGAACAGCACAGTGGCAGCAGTGGAGTCATTCAGGTTCCTGGGCACCATATACTCTCAGGACCTGAAGTGGAACAATCACATTGACTCCATTGTAAAAAAGGCCCAGCAGAGACTGTACTTCCTTCGTCAGCTGAGGAAGCTCAACCTCCCACAAGAGCTGCTGATACAGTTCTATTCTATACCAAATCTAACTTCGGGAGACTACATCGCACAATCCGGACTGCAGAGGGGACCTGTACTCTTCCAGAGTGAAAAAGAGAGCAGGTAAAATCATCACAGACTCTGCTCACCCTGGAAACACTCTGTTTGAACTGTTACCGTCAGGACGGCGACTACGATCACTGGCCACTAGAACATCTAGGCACAGGAACAGTTTCTTTACCAAGACAAATTCCTTGTGTGTGCAAGCACACTTGGCAATAAAGCTCTTTCTGATTCTGATTCTGTCCATGGGTCTTAAAACACCCAACATCTCCTCACCTTTCTAGAGGAGCTAAAAGACATCCTCCTGGACACCATCCTGGGCCCGCACATCACATTTATGTTATCATTTGGGATAATATACGCTTCCACCGAACAAACCAAATCAGAGAGTGGTTTACCACCAACAGTAACCACTTTTTAAACGTCTGTCTGCCACCCTGCTCCCCTTTCCTGAACCCTATAGAGGAGTTTGTCTCATCCTGGAGATGGAAAGTTTATGACAGACAACCATACACCAGAGAGAACCTCCTAAGGGCAATGGAGCTGGCCTGTGATGACATCCCAGTGGAGGCCTTCCAAGGATGGATTTGCCATTCCAGAGTGTTTTTACCGTGATGCCTGGCGAGAGACAATATAGCCTGCGATGTGGATGAGGTGATGTGGCCCGATGCAGCTCAGCGACATGATTCCGCACAGTGATTGTGGTGTGAATAAAGTAAATTAAAAACTTTTCAAGAGTACTGTTGTGTGCAATAGATTCTGTTTTTGCATTGAGTTGTGTTAAAGTAGTGTACATGGAGAATTTACTCTTCATATGAAACTCACAAATCTAAATGCCTAATCCTCTGCAGAGATCTAAGAAGATCCATTACTGTAAAGTAAAAAAAAATATATGCATTGGCAGTTATGAAACAAAGAACTTTCTCACAAATTGAGCATTGTGTTTTCAATTGTTTTGCTGTAGTGTGTAATGATGTGTATAGTGTTTACATTTTTGAAAGCCTCGAGCTGCTCTTTTGGTGTGAAAGTTTGAGTTTTTAAGTGAGAAGGTGTGGTTGTGTTTATGGAGCTTCAGAAAAGGGTGTTGTGTTTAGACATTGGGAAACATAGAGGAAACGTTTGTGAAATGTGTTTTAGCATTTGAGAAAAACTGTAACATACAACCCATATACTATATTACCGATTTCCCCACATATAACCTTCACATGCAGATAATCCGTACAAATTCACACAATAGGAAAACAAACAGACAAAAGTAGTCTCTCCCTCTCTCCTCTCTGTGTTGCGCTGTGCTCGTCCCTTTAAGAGAAGAGCCCGCTCTCATGGCAGCACAGCCAATCACGTTTTCTTGCATGATTGACAGGTCAGACAGCCTATCAGCACAGCTGTCAGAGTGATGTGGAAGCGCAGCCAGCTGTCAGCTGTCAGAGCCCAAAGATAACAACCCTCAAGAAAGAAAAATGAAAATTTATTGATTAAAATGAGCTTAAATGAGAATTTAAATGATCGTGTTTTTGGTGTCTTTTTACACAAGTGTTGTTTGTTTGATGAAACGATCGGCTGAAATGTTCAGAGTCTCATATGTATCCAGAACTGTGCGCATTTGTGTCTTAAGCCACGAATCCACTTGCTCCTGTTTAACTGCAGCGCTCTCTCCAAAATCAGTTTGAACACAATGCTGTGCCTCTTTTTGAAACGATTCAGCCACCCCGGATTTGCTTTAAAGTCAGTGCCCAAGCTTTGCAGCAAGAATGTCTGCCTTCTCCATCAGCAAGGAACCATTGACGGGAAGGTTTGTTGCTCGTGTATTTGTGAACCAGTGAAACACTGCATCGTCGACATCTTTGTGCTCAGCCAGTCAAGTTTTTTTCTTTCTGGATCAAAGACAGACTTCTCGTACGTTTGTTTTATCATGTCGGCCTTCTTTTTCCATCCTGAAATGGTTTTGCTGGAATGCCATGCTGACGAAGTTCTGCCGGTTTTGTTCCTTTTTCTAGCTGCAGTACGAATCCATACTTTTTCTCTATAGATTTATTGTCCAGTTTTACTCTTAACACCTCCAGACATTTTTAGAAGAAAAAAAAAACAATACTTGCAGTGTGTTATCCCTCAGATCAACGTGAGTGAACTGTCATTGAAGTGAGCGCTCGCTACACCTGCAACGCAAACTCAGCGCATGCACAGTGAACTAAGTATGCTCATGAGTCACGAAATAGCCATGTGAAGTGGATAATTTGTCTCTCATTTATGCTCGAGATACTAGATTTCGGCGACATTAAGGAATCGACATAACCCACAAGAACATACTGAGACAAATAGGGAGTTTGGCAGTTCCACTTCAAAATCGCGACATAATAGTATTGACGAGTTAACCATGTCTCGAGATAAGTGAACTCTACTGTATATGTGTACTGTTATACAGCATGGGTGTAATGTTTGAGCTTCCAAGAACCAGTGAAGTTCATTCTCACTTTATGCATCATGTTTGAAAAAGCTCCAAATAAAACCCAAGAGATTAGGAGTCCATTTAATAGGTGCTCTGAGTGATGAGCTAAATTCAGTCAAGGCAAGGCAAGGCAAGGCAAGTTTATTTGTATAGCACATTTCATACACAATGGTAATTCAAAGTGCTTTACATAAAGAAGAATGATAAAAGTAAAACATTAAAAATGATTAAAAGAATAAAAAGATAATACGTATAAAATAAAATGCAAACCGTTCGGACATAGCACAGTGCTCAATCTGCAAATGCATAGGTAAAAAGATGTGTTTTGAGTCTTGATTTGAATGTGGCTACTGTTGGAGCACACCTGATCTCTTCTGGAAGCTGGTTCCAGCTGCGGCTGGCGTAACAGCTAAAAGCAGACTCTCCTTGCTTTGAGTGAACCCTGGGTATTACTAAGTGACTTGATCCTGATGATCTTAGTGATCTGTTAGGTTTATATTCTATGAGCATATCTGCAATGTATTGAGGTCCTATGCCATTGAGTGATTTATAAACAAGTAACAGTACTTTAAAATTAATTCTAAATGTAACTGGAAGCCAGTGCAAGGACCTAAGGACTGGTGTGATGTGTTCATATTTTCTGGTTCTGCTCAGAATCCTGGCAGCAGCGTTCTGTACGAGCTGCAGCTGTCTTATGGTCTTTTTGGGAAGGCCAGTGAGGAGCCCATTACAATAATCCACCCTGCTGGTGATGAAAGCATGAACAAGTTTCTCTAAGTCTTGATTGGAGACAAAGCATCTAATTCTTGCAATATTTTTGAGATGATAATATGCTGATTTAGTTATTGTTTTTACATGGCTACTGAAACTCAGGTCTGACTCCAAAATCACACCAAGATTCCTGACCTGATTTTTAGTTGTTTGACCCCTAGAGTGAAGGTATGCGTTCACTTTGAGAACTTCATCTTTGTTTCCAAATGCAATGACTTCAGTTTTGTCTTTGGCCCCGTCCACACGGAGACGCGGATCAATGCATCCGCATACATTTCTTATCGGATTGGCGTTCCATCCACACGGATCCGGCGAATTGGGAGACTGAATCCGCTCACTTTTTATACCGGGTCCTAAAGTGGATAGATCTGAATCCGACACCCTTGCGGACTCGTGTGGACGGCCAATCCGTATATTTTTTGTTTACCGATGATGTCATCACATCACGTGTCGGCTGCGTCACAGTAACAGCAACAGTGTTGCCAGATTGGACTGAAGATTCCAGCGCAGCTACAGCTTAAAACCCTCCCATTTAAAAAAATACCAGCCCAAAGTGCGTACTCTTATAAATAATGAAAAATGTTGAGCGATTTTATGCATCAAAAACCATCCCAAATTTTATCAACCAGCTAAAAGGCATGTTTTCCCGGTCGGACGTGACAAAAGGGTAAATAGCAATCTGGCAACACTGAACAGCAACAACAATGCGCATGCTCAAAGTCGTCTTCTCTGTGTATAGTGTATTATCTGTGGCAGAATTACAGCGCCCCATACTGGTCTGGCATATAAACTACACCGGATTCAGTCGGTTTCAGTGGTATGGTGTGGACGCAGATTTTTTTTTTTGAACGAGGAAAAAAAAGATCGGATAAGGAACGCGCCGGCATCGTGTGGACGTGGCCTTTGTTTAACTGAAGGAAGTTTAGGCACATCCAGTTTTTAATTTCATCAATGCATTAACACAGGGAGTCAATGGGGCTGTAATCATTAGGTGATAACGCGAGGTAAATCTGGGTGTCATCTGCATAGCTGTGATATGCAATTTGGTTCTTTCTCATTATTTGGCTCAGTGGCAGCATATATAAGTTGAACAGGAGGGGTGCAAGTATTGAACCTTGAGGGACTCCGCATGTCATGGATGTCCACTCAGACTTATGGTCACCGATACTCACATAATAACCTCTCCCTTCTAAGTATGACCTGAACCATTTAAGAACCATCTCAGAAAGCCCAACCCAGTTTTCCAGCCTGTCAAGGAGAATGTTGTGATCTATGGTGTCAAACGCAGCACTGAGGTCGAGTAAAACCAGCACTGATAATTTACCTGAATCTGTGTTAAGACGAATATCATTTATTATCTTTATGAGTGCTGTCTCTGTGCTGTGATGTGGTCGGAAACCAGACTGAAAGTTGTCAAAGTATCCATTCAAGCTTAAAAACTTGTTCAGCTGATTGAAAACAACTTTTTCAATGATCTTGCCAATGAAAGGTAGATTTGAGATTGGTCTGTAATTGCTTAATATGATGTTATCCAGATTGCTCTTTTTCAGAAGGGGCTTAACAACTGCAGTTTTTAGGGAATTTGGAAAAGTCCCAGAAAGAAGTGAGGCATTTACCACTTCTAGGATAACTGCTTCTAAACAGTTAAACACGCTTTTGAAAAAAGATGTGGGAAGTATGTCAAGGGCGCAGGTTGATGTTTTAAGGTGCTGTACTGTTTCTTCCAAAATTTTACCATCAATTGCTTCGAAAACAGACATAATAGCTACTTTCTGAGATTGTGGTCTGATCTGTTTTACCCCAGTGCAGCTCAAGGTTGTGCTGATCGCCTTTCTGATATTATTTATTTTCTCAGAGAAGAAGGAAGCAAACTCACAGCATTTGCTGTCTGAGAGCATTTCACTGGGAATCTGACTTGGGGGATTTGTTAGTCTCTCTACAGTAGCAAAAAGAGTGCGGGTGTTGTTTAAGTTTCTGTTTATAATATTTGAGAAGAAGGTCTGTCTAGCTTTGCCTAGTTCCACATTGAAAGCATGAAGGTTATCTTTATAGATGTTATAGTGGATTTCAAGATTTGTCTTTCGCCACATACGCTCAGCTTTTCTGCATTGTCTTTTCATATTTTGCACTGCTGTTGAATTCCTCCAGGGTGATTTTTGTCTGCCACTCTTCTTCCTGACTTTCACAGGAGCAATGTTATCAATAACATTCTGAACTTTTGAGTTAAAAGAATCAAGAAGAAAATCAACAGAGTCTGCAGATATGCTTGGTGTTAAAGATATAGCCTTCATAAACAGAGCACTAGTATTCTCATTTAAGCATCGCTTTTTGACCGAGATAGATCTAGCTTCAACAGTCGGAGAGATCAATATATCAAAGAAAATACAGAAATGATCTGATAGAGCTACATCCTTAATGACAATGGATGAGATGTTTAGACCCTTACTGATAATTAAATCTAGTGTATGTCCTCGATTGTGTGTGGGTCTATGTACATGCTGAGTCAGATCAAAAGTATTCAAAACTGTTAGAATTTCTTTTGCCGTTTTGGATTCTGCATTTTCTATGTGGATGTTAAAGTCCCCAGTAATAGCAAGACAGTCAAACTCTGAGGAAGTTGCTGATAACAGTTCTGTAAAGTCCTCCACAAAGGCTGGAGAGTATTTTGGAGGCCTATAAATGAGTAAAAGTAGAATGCGAGGAGCACCTTTTAACACAATACCCAAATATTCAAAAGACAAGTAATCACCAAATGACACTTGCTTGCATTGATAGACATCTTTAAATAGAGCAGCTTCACCTCCACCTCTCCTAACAGCTCTGCAGACACTCATAAAAGTAAAGTTGGGAGGGGCTGTTTCATTCAGGATTGTTGAACTGCAACTGTCTTCAAGCCATGTTTCATTTAGAAGCATAAAATCTAGATTGTTTGTGGTTATTAAATCATTGACTAGAAGTGATTTATTTTTAAGTGAACGGATGTTTAAGAGTGCTAACTTAACAGTCTTACTTTCTGTCTCTACAGTAATCTTAGTTTGGCGTGTAATATGCAACAGATTAAGTGGGTTTGCCAAACGGTTTGAGAAGGCCTTTGGCTTTCTATCACGTAATAAAACTGAAATAGCGAAAGCAACAGGCACACTGGGTTCCCGCTTGTTCTGTAAACATTTGACAAAGTCACTGTTATCATAGCGGGGACCCAACACACATCACTGAGAGCTTTTATCAGTTGTTTTTGGTTCACCTAGAACAGATGGAGGAGGGTGAGGGCCCTGGCGTTGTGGTAGCGGCCGAAGAGCTCTCGCAGGAGGAATGGGAGGTCGAGCTGGGCCCACAGTCTTTGGTGGTTGTGGAGCTCGCCGCTTTTTTGTTGATGTCTGGGGGCTCGCAGCAAAAGAGTGGGCGAGTTTGGTTCCAGCATACACCAGTTCCTCCATTTTCTCAGAGAAACACAGCAGGGGGGATGCTGGGGAGAGGGATAGCGTATCCGGTGAGAGAGGCTGTTGCTCTGGTGTTACTGGTGGCTGTAATATGTTGTCCTGGCCCTGGCTGTTTTCCCGAAAGTCGTCCTTGGCTGCTGAAACTTGGAGCAGTTCTAACACGTCACTGTCTATTGGTGAGCTCTCTGGGCAGGGCTCAGTCAGGATTGTGTCCGTGAACAGTGGTTGTTGTGGCTGCGTGGTGTTATCACTGTCCTTGTGGGATGTGTCAGCCGCATGTCCATTCAGGTGCTGAAATGAAGTCCTGTGGTCAGCTGTACTCTGTCCAGGTGTGTTTGTGCCATTCAGATTAGGTGGATTTGCACACACTGCTGAAGGATGATGGAGGGAGAAGTAGATATTGTCCTTTAGCACTCTTGAGCCCAGTTTGTTTGGGTGCAGGCCATCATGTGTGAACAACTGTCTCTGACTCCAGAACAGATTGAAGTTGTCGATGAAATTCAGTCCCTTTAAGTTGCAGGTTTTTTGCAGCCATGTATTAAGCCCAAGCAAACGTGTAAATCTATTTGTTCCTCTTGCTGGGAGTGGTCCACTGATGAACGACTGAACTTTTAGACTTCTGAGCATTTCAAAAAGTTCATTGAAATCCCTTTTAAGGAGTTCTGACTGCTCCTTCCGAATATCATTCTTTCCCACGTGGATGATTAGTCGGTTTGCAGTTTTATATTTCATCAGAATGCTCTTAAGTTCCCTGTTTACATCGGAAACTGTTGCTTGTGGAAGGCAGCATGTAGTTGTATCCCTGCTGCTAATATTTCTGATAATAGAGTCACCCACTATCAGAGTCCTGGGCTCGGCTGCTCTAATAGCTGAGTGTCGCTGTCTGCTCCACCTTGAGCGGCAGTTAGCATCGGTGTTAGCTGCTGGCTGATCTGATCTGTGTCCGATCATGTTTGGGGATTCCTCAACCACATTCATGTCTGGAGATTCCTCACTCACATTCATTAACACTTCAAATCTGTTCTCCAGATGTATTGGCGGTGGTAGGGAGCTAGTGTTTGGGGTAGAGGACACTACAAAATGCGATACTTGTGACATTCTGATGTCTCGAGTGCCTTTGGGTCTCGCTCCTTGTTTGTGCCATCGATTAGTATGTTGATCAATTTCGGCACTCAGTATGGCCTGTTTAGGAGCATTAGATTCATGGGACTCACCGGCTGTGTGCTGGGGACATCCATGATGAAGCTCTGTTGTGTGTTCCGTCTGGTTTGGTAGTCCCACAAGTAGCTTTGTTTCAAGAACTGCAATCCTTTGTAGAAGTCTGTGGCAGTTTGTGCAGCAGGTAGATTCTTCAACCAGAGGAGGCATATTATTTAGTGTAGGCAGCTGTGTTTTCCCTTCTCCGGAATGTAAGCTGATGGCTGCCGTCAATGGGAGGTTGGTTTGAGAAAAATTCCCCTTTTTTGTTGCAATTCTTCCAGTTAGAAACTTTGTTGGTGCCAATATTTGTCGTTTGAGCACTGTGCTGATTTGCTGAAGTTAAAATTAGGAGATAAAATATAAAAGCAATAGAGCAAAGCACAGAGCTGTAAGCAAGAGCGTCCGAACAGTAGCAAAGCAGGAAGTAGAAAAAGTCATTTGAGGCGATTAGATGATGCGAGAAAGGAGAAGAGATTTAAGCAGCACAAGAACTGTGGAGAAAAGAAACGATTCTTTTCATGAATATTATTCCTTAGTCCCATTTTTTCCAAAAAAAAAATAATGTGTTGATTTATATTGAGTTGATTCTGAGTGAAAGACCTCAGGATTGTGATGAATCATTTAAAAGTGTTTACCATTTCTCACTTTGCTTTTTTACTAAGGTTTAAAATACCTTCTGGAGATTTCTAGGTTAATTCCTTAGTTTAGTATTTTGAACTCCATTTTTATGTTTCTTTCTGATATGGTTATAAAATAGAAGAGCTATTTGTGACATTGTGGTTGATTCTAGACCTCTTCATAAACATCCAGATGAGATTTATTTGAAAAACAGCCAACACATGCAATACTGTACCAATTTATTTGTGTACGAAGAAAAGAAACAAACATGGATTCAAACAGTCAACACTTAAACTGTAGTTTGGTATTTTGCTTCTAGGATCAGCGGACTGTTGTAAAATCTTGTTCCAGTTAATCTAGCAATGAAATCAGAAAAAAAAGAGGCAAAACACTTAGTATAAATAGCAAACAGTGCAAATGTCTTCACACAAGGTCTCTTTATTACTCACCTGCAAACACCTCAACCTCACACAGTGTGAGATGCTCGCTGCGCCCAGGTACAAAAATGTTGACATAGCGCCCATAAAGAGGATTAAACGCAAATGTTTCTCTTGCTCCAGCTGGGATGGTGTCAACAGTTGCAGCTCTGAAAACGCACCGTAAAAGGAAGCTTATTAAACTGGTCAAGTTTGTATTAAAGGGATTCATTTATTTACTAAATTTCTAACCATTTGTGCATTTAGAGAGATGCAATACTTACAGCGCATTATTGTTGCCATTATTTTCCAGACTGTTGCCGATATGGATCTGAGCACCATTTATCCTTTCTGCATTAGCTACACTATTAGTGATGCTAACCCTGGTTATATTGAAAGCACTAAACAGGTAAACTCTCCACCAGGTGTCCTGGTCCCCACCAGTCGCACTACATGACCCAAGATTGAAGACTGGATTCCTGTTACCGTCGACAGCATTTTGAGCTTGATATGATTCAAATGTGGTCGACTGGACAGCTTTACCACCAAGAGCAAGATTCCCTGTTTAACATCAAATAATTAAGACACTTTCAATTATAATGATCAACAGCTTATTTTGCAACAACAATTTACTTGATGTGCATTATCCCTTATTGGTTACCAAATGTTCAGTAAAAATTGTAAACGAGTTACTGACAGCAACATTACAAACGAACAAAGAACTTACTTGGAGCACAAGTGTACTGTGGTGCATCTACTGTTGATAAAATAACAGTTATACACATTAATAACTACATAAACATTCATACCAGTTTCTTCTCTTTGTCTGTCTATTACCTGCAAACACCTCAACCTCACACAGTGTGAGATGCTCACTACGCCCAGGTATAAAAATGACGACATAGCGCCCATTGAGAGGATTAAAGTCAAATGTTTCTCTTGCTCCAGCTGGGATGGTGTCAACGGTTGCAGCTCTGAAAACGCACCGTAACAGAAGGAAGCTTATTAAACCAGTCAAGTTTGTATTAAAGGGATTCATTTATTTCCTCAATTTCTAACCATTTGTGTATTTAAAGAGACGCAATACTCACAGCGCATTATTGGTGCCATTATTTTCCAGACTGTTGCCGATACGGATCTGAGCACCATTTATCCTTTCTGCATTAGCTACACTATTAGTGATGCTAACCCTGGCTATATTGAAAGCACTAAACAGGTCAACTCTCCACCAGGTGTCCTGGTCCCCACCAGTCGCACTACATGAACCAAGATTGAAGACGGGATTCCTGTTACCGTCGACAGCATTTTGAGCTTGATATGATTCAAATGTGGTCGACTGGACAGCTTCGCCACCAAGAGCAAGATTCCCTGTTCAACGTCACACAATGAAGACATTTCCAATATAATGATCAACATGCTTATTTTGCAACATGTGTTGATGTACCTTAACCCTTATTGGTTACCAAATGTTCAGTAAAAACTACTGTATACGCGTTACTGACAGCAACATTTCAAACAAAGAACACTTACTTTGAAAACAAGTGTACGATGGTGCATCTACTGTTGATAAAATAACAGTTACGCACATTAATAAATGAAAACATTCATATCAGTTTCTTCTCTTTGTCTGTCTATTACCTGCAAACACCTCAACCTCACACAGTGTGAGATGCTCACTGCGCCCAGGTATAAAAATGTTGACATAGCGCCCATTGAGAGGATTAAAGTCAAATGTTTTTGTAGCTCCAGCTGGGATGGTGTCAACAGTTGCAGCCCTGTGAAGACACCGTAACAGAAGGGACGCATCAAAACAGCATGAAGCTTATTAAAACAGTCAAGTTTGTCTTAGCGATTTTCATTTACTCAATTTGTAACCATTTGTGTATTTAAAGATATGCAATACTTACAGCGCATTATTGTTGCCATTATTTTCCAGACTGTTGCCGATACGGATCTGAACACCATTTATCCTTTCTACATTAGCTACACTATTAGTGATGCTAACCCTGGCTATATTAAAGGAATTCAACAGGTCAACTCTCCACCAGGGTTCCTTGTCCCCATCAGTCGCACTACATGACCCAAGATTGAAGACTGGATTCCTGTTGCCGTCGACAGCATTTTGAGCTGTATATGATTGAAATGTGGTCGACTGGACAGCTTTACCACCAAGAGCAAGATTCCCTGTTTAACGTCAAATAATAAAGACACGTCCAATATAATGATCAACATGCTTATTATGTCTTGATGTGCATTATCCCTTATTGGTTACCAAATGTTCAGTAAAGACTACCGTATAGGTCAGGGGTGTCAAACGTACGGCCCGCTAAATCTGCAGTATGAAAAATAATTTTCATTTTCGGCGGAGCTAACAGCAGATGGCAGCTCTGAGCTTCAGGGTCTGTGTGGAGTTTAGTTCTGTCAGTTTACACGCTTTCTGTTGGCCCAGGCAACCTCATCATCAGTTTTAACCGAACATCTACACGGGATAATTGGCAGCTATAGCAGAGAATGCTGCTGCAAACGGCGTCGCTTCGAAATCGATTTCGGAACAAACTCGTGAGGCAGGATGGAAATGAGATGCGTGACGAGTCAAATTGTGTTTAAGTTTGCGTTTAGCACGCATCCACATAGTCTCGACCTGTCGTTTGGATCTAAGAAGTTGTGCTGATGAACCACAGCGTTGTGAGTGTTGATTCCTTGCCGCAAGTAGGAAAGATTTGCATATATGCCACCCAGCCGTCTGAAATTACGCGATCTGTGGCCATTTGAACCTAAATTCCATGACTACATGAAACTCAGCATGGCGAGAAATACACCAGCTTGCATGGAGAACTGAGAATACAGAAGGTAAATTAAATGTTGGTGGGTCTGAGGAAACAGCGATCTGTTTTCACCCGGAGAGGCCAGTGATGCTGCAGCTCCGCGCAGAAGGGTTCATCCTGACCACAGACAGTACAAAGAGACGATTTCAGAGTTGCTGAGGGAGTTTGAGAAACGATTTCAGGTCTTTAGTGAACTCTAATTGCAAATTGCAGTTTTCGCAAATTGATAAAGTTATTTTGTTTACATAAAAAAACACATACTTTTGCATAAACTTGCAAATTTTACAAAAAAAAATTGAAACAGCTGTCACTTAAGATTTGAAGTGTGTGAAGTTAAATTCATGTTCAGAATTGCTTCCCAGAGTCGCAAAATTAATATTGGATTTGTTAACATGCAGGACAGTGTTTTTAAGTTCCACAAAACTGTGACTAAATGATTTGCATCATTGTAAAATAGACACTTTTTTTATGCATAATGAACTTAAATGTTAAACTGAGTAATGTTGCTTTTAAAATTGCACATACTACGTAGGTTGTTCATAATATATTTTGTAAAAGGACAATTAATTTAATGATTTTTATAACAATATCATTTCTAGTACAATGCACTAATATAATATAGTCCACAAACAAAGCGGACTTACGGTTAGTTCTATGTAATTTTGCTATGAGTTTAGTGGTCTGGCCCCCTTGACATCAGATTAAGCGCTATGCGGCCCCCCGACCAAAATGAGTTTGACACCCCTGGTATAGGAGTTACTGACAGCAACATTTCAAAAACAAAAAACACTTACTTGGAGCACAAGTGTACGGTGGTGTGTCTGTTGATAAAATAAGTTATACACCAGTTAATAAATAAACATTCATATCAGTTTCTTCTCTTTGTCTGTCTATTACCTGCAAACACCTCAACCTCACACAGTGAGAGATACTCGTTGCGCCCAGGTATAAAAATGTTGACATAGCGCCCATAAAGAGGATTAAACGCAAATGTTTTTGTAGCTCCAGCTGGGATGGTGTCAACAGTTGCAGCCCTGTGAAGACACCGTAACAGAAGGGACGCATCAAAACAGCATGAAGCTTATTAAAACGGTCAAGTTTGTCTTAGAGAATTTCATTTACTCAATTTCTAACCATTTGTGAATTTAAAGAGATGCAATACTTACAGCGCATTATTGTTGCCATTATTTTTCAGGCTGTTGCCGATACGGATCTGAACACCATTTATCCTTTCTGCATTATCTACACTATTAGTGATGCTAACCCTGGTTATCTTGTAGATATACAACAGGTCAAGTCTCCACCAGGGGTCCTGGTCCCCATCAGTCGCACTACATGACCCAAGATTGAAGACTGGATTCCTGTTACCGTCGACAGCATTTTGAGCTTGATATGATTCAAATGTAGTTGACTGGACAGCTTCGCCACCAAGAGCAAGATTCTCTGTTTAACATCAGAAATACATTTCCAATATAAATGATCAACATGGCTTATTTAATAATAATTGTCTTGATGTGCATTATCCCTTACCAAATATTCAGTAAATTAGTGTATACACGTTACTGACAGCAACATTACAAACTAACAGAGACAACTTACTTTTAGCACAAGTGTACTGTGGTGCATCTGTTGATAAAAAAACCAGTTATACACTCATTAATAAATATATGCACATTTGTTGCAGATTCTTCTGTCTGTCCCTTACCTGCAAACACCTCAACCTCACACAGAGTAAGGGTTTTATTTTCTCCTGGTAGAACAATATTGACATATCGTCCATGAACAGGACCAACTGAAAAGGTTTTTGTGCCATTAAAAGCAGTGAGAATAGTTGCAACCCTGCAAATACATGAACGGTGTTAAATGAAAACCAGAGGCCTCACAACAAAAGTTGGTTTTGTATGGCACAATACAAAACATTTCTATAAGAAACAAATGCCCAAACATACTAATGTCTATCCACAATCTGAATAAAATAAGTTAAAGTACATCTCCATGGATGTGGCAGAGTGGTTGGATTGTGGAGGAAGTGCCAAAGATCAAACAAGATTGAACTTCATGAACATGGGAAGATGATAGAACTGAAATATTTCTCACAGCTTATTGTCGTTTCCATTGTTGTCCAGACTGTCACCAACACGAATCTGAGCTCCTATAATTCGCTCCTTGCAACAGTCTCCACGATTAGTGATGGTAACATTGCGTACACTGTAGCTATCTCCAAGGTCAACTCTCCACCATGGATTAGACTCAGTTTTAGTATGGGTGCATGATTTCTTCATCAATTCTGAGACTCTGTTTCCATCTACTGCATGTTTAGCTTCACCCAGCGAGTTTTCCAACGAGGACTGCACAGCCATGGCATTGAGGGCAAGATTCCCTGCTCGAGATGAAATGAAAATAAATAAAGGATAAGACAGGTTCAAAGTGTGGCAAGTAGGGAAAAGCAGAGAGTTATGGGAATGGAGTTAATGAGAATAAACTCAAACAACAGCCTCGGGTCTCATTTCACCCATTCCTGCCTCCATCCCTGAACCTTTAACATTGTTACACTGACTCTCGAGGTGGTGAGCAGAAGGGAACCGGCAAAAGTTTAATTATAAAACGACAGACGACTGCTGCATTAGCACCACCGGCCTCATTCTGTTCCCACTGCTCTCGGTCCCACCCTGCTTGCCACACAGATCAATACAAGTAAATAAGTCACAAGCTTTAGTCTCCCATATTTCACGTACCTTTGGAATCAGAGATGCACAGTCCAGTAAAAAGTGTTAGAAAATAAATCTTGAAGTAAGACATCCTGAAAAGACAGACCAACACATCTCATTTAAACAAAGAAATAAATATACTACTACTCGATTGGAAAAATAAGTACTGAAGAAACCCATGACTTAAAGCAGGGGTCTCCAAACTAAAGCCCTCTCATGCGGCCCCTGGAGAGCTTTTTGTCTACGAAAAATGTAAAAAAAAAAAAAAAAAAAAAAGTGTATCCTGCCAAGATCAGCCACCGCTTACGTGGACGTCATGTTTTCACCGAATTAAACAGAGGCGTGCAAAAGCTTTCGAGAGCGGGAACTCCTCCCCTTCAGGTAATTTCTGAAACCTTATAGGATAACGGCAGTTGACAACTGGCCAATCGTAGCGCGATGTGGCTCTGACA